>MU105627.1:128988-311135 GCA_012274485.2 Sinapis alba | reverse complement strand
TAAAATATTAATAGAATGTTAGAAACTTTAAGTATTAAATCTAAAATAATTATATGTTATTTTAAATAAAGTAAATTAATTCTTCTAAATTATTTTATTCTAATTTTGTAAACTTTATATCAAAACAATAAATAATAGAATAATTATAAAATAATTAAATTATTATTCAAAATGATATGGTAATTGAAAATGTATGTTATTAATTTAGAGGGGAGAGGAAACTCAAGAGATAGAAAACATAATTTTTTATTTACATATTAATGTTGTTGTTTTAATTATTTGCTTACATGTCAATTTGATTGGTTATAATTTTTTTATCCTAGGTGGATAGGTTGAATGAAGCTCATATCCCCCTTTTAGTATTAGTAGATTTACTTCTGAAGTTTAAATTATGTTGCTTTATTTTCAAAGTTCAATTAATGTTTCATGCATTTATAGTTTTGTTAGTTAATTGTATTAACTTATTATGTCTCCTTTCTCTTAACGACCAATTCTAAATTATCTTACTAATCCTTTTGTTAAAACAAACTATTTAAATTTGCTAAGTTTGTATATAACTCAAAAATTCAAATAAGAATTAGCTCTCTTATTATAACTTAAGAAAATTAGCTCAAAATTTAAGTTCTTAATCTCTAAGCCCCCTTGTAAGTTATGTCATACATTGACATCTCTTATATAGAACTTAATATCTCCTAATCATATTAGGTAATACATTTAGATAACTGCTAAACATATTCTATTTCCTAATTTTCATATCTCAGTAGGATTAGGTCTCTAACTTGCATCTCAAGCTTCTTTCTTATTCAAGCTTAATCTAACATTCTCCCCCTTAAGCTTGAATTCCATCTTCGATAAATCTTGCACTCCAATAAGATCTCTCATTTCCTTGAACTTCATACGTCCCAAAGGCTTGGTCAATATGTCTGCTCGTTTCTCGGTTCCAAGTACATGTTCAACTTCTATCATACCTTTCTCTACACACTCTCTGATAAAATGAAACCTAGTGCGTATGTGTTTACTGCGACCGTGGAAGACAGTATTCTTGGTAAGAGCAATGGCCGACTGGTTATCAATTCTTATGATAACCTTTTTGCCTGCAACTCCGTTTATCTCCTCAAGCAAGTCGTATAGCTATATAGCTTGTCTTGCTGCCTCTATTCCAGCCATAAACTCTGCCTCACAAGACGATAGGGCCACGGTTTCCTGCTTCGTTGAGCACCATGTAATTGGACATTCACTGAGATAGAAGACATGTACCGTAGTACTTTTACCATCATCTAGATCCACATTATGACTGCTGTCACTGAACCCTATGAGTCTCATTGATTTACTTGCAGTTGTCGTCTTGAAAGTCAGGCCGTAAGATATCGTACCTGTAAATATCGTAAGCATTGCTTCATTGCCACTCCATGTGATTCCGTAAGGTCTTGCATATACCTACTTAACACACTGACACAATACGAGAGATCAGGACAGGTGTGAAGTAGATAACGAAGGCAGCCAATTTTCTTTCTATAGTTTGTTGCATCAATTGATCTCTCCTTTTCTGATTTTGATAACTTAGAACCAGAATCCATAGGTCCTTCATGCCTGCATCTTTAAGAATCTTTATCACATAACCTTTTTGACTCAACATTATCCCTTCTTGATGTTGAGTTACTTCTATTCCGAGATAATAAGTCAATTCTCCTAGATCACTCATATCAAACTTTGTTGCCATCTCCTTTTTGAACTCATAGATAAGCTCAAAATTTGAACCAGTCACGAATAAATCGTCAACATATACTGCAACAATGAGGAGCTTATTTTCACTCTCTTCCGATACACTGAAGGCTCCTTTGAGCATTTATGAAAGTTAAGCTCATTGAGGATCGTAGTGAGCTTATTATTCTATGCTGGCGCCTGTCGAAGACTGTACAATGATTTGTTAAGCTTATAGACCTTACTCTCAGATCCTTTGATTTCGAACCCCCTCCGGTTGTGATACATAAACAATCTCTTTCAACTCCCGTGCAAGAAGGCTGTCTTAACATCGAGATGATGTATCACCTATCCATTTGATGCTGCCAAATTGATGAGAAGTCGGATTGTTTCAATTCTGGCCACAGGCGCAAAAAACTCATCGAAGTCTACTCCATGTTGTTGCACATATTCCTTAGCTACCAAACGAGCTTTATGCTTCTTTATAGTTCCATCCGAGTTACGTTTGAGTTTAAACACCCACTTTTAGACCAATTGCTTTTGCGCCATAAGGAAGCTCAACAAGTGTCCATGTTCCATTCTCAACGATCGAACATATCTCATCCTCACACGCATGGGTCCATTCCTTCGATACCTTTGCTTCGCTGAAGTTCCTTGGTTCATTGTTCAGGACCATGAGTAGGATTTCTCCTTTCTCTTCTGCCAGAAACAGTACGTAATCATCAAGGTAATTTGGTTTGTTGCTTTGCCTTTGTGATCTTCTCAGAGTAGTCTTTGTTTCTACTTCATCTTCTTCATCATTGATAGTTTCTTGTGGTGTGTTGTCGTTTCCTTCAAGAGCATGTGTGTCAATACCTTCTTCTTCAATATTGTTCTCTTCGACAAGATTCTCTTGAATCCCGTGATTGCCATAAGTTCCAAGAGATATCCTGAAACTTCCAGTTATGTCTCGATCTGTTTCATTTTGACTCCAATTCCATCCTTTTGTCTTATCGAAGGTAACATCCTGACTCACCACTATCTTTTGAATCTGCGGCTCAAACATTCTATAGGCTTTCGACCAAGGTTCTGTCCCCAAGCGGACTAGAATTTGTCACATGTCTTCAAGTTTCTTAAGCTGTGGTTTAACAAGCTTCGTATAACCTATACACTCGAAGATATGTATATGAGCAATACTCGGTTTTCTTCCTCTTAGACTCTTGTATGGTGTCTTCTCCTTAAGTGCTCTGGTCGCGACTCGGTTAAGAAGATAAGTTGTGTGACTGATCGCCTCGCCCCATAGATAAGTAGGAAACTTCATATGCTTGAGTATGCTTCTAGTCATCTCCATCATAGTTCTATTTTGTCTCTCGACCACGCCGTTTTGTTGTGGCGTGCAAGGCACCGTGAGGTGACTTTTTATCCCTGCATCCTTGCAATAGGTGATGAATTCGTGGGAAAAAAATTCACTTCCCCTGTCTGTAACACCCCCGACCCGTTCTAGGCATAGGTCGACCCACATGCCAACAATCAAACAAGAACATGACCGACGGACTAACTGTGTGCCAAGGATCGGAAGCGCTACGTGACAAGCTTGGGACGATCCGGTCAGAGTTACAGAATTATTCTGCAACCTAGACTAGTTCATCCACTAACACGTCCCGCTAAATCAAGGTTAAGGCTTTGCAACCCGTACCCGGAGTTAACAGTTCCGTTAGATCGAGGCCTAAGGCTTTCCAACCCATATCATGACCTAACGTTGTGTTGGTTTGGACTAAACCAATATCATCTTGGACCCGTTAATTTTTAAGATTTAAATCTAATTATTTTAAGAACATTTGCAATATTTTAGGGATCCCAAACCCAATAAAACGCAACGGAAGCATAAATCTTTTAAGAATCAAACCGTAGCCCAATGCACAGCAATTCTAGTCCGGTGGCCTACGCGTCCAATCTTCTACAACCTGATCTCCTGAAAAAAAATAACGAGAGTTGGGTGAGTAACGTAAGGTCACTCAGTGAGCTGGCTACCTCTACCCAAGACCTAGTAGCTAGACCAGACAACCCAAAATAACAATCAATCTAGCCTAAGCGCATAAACAAAGCTTAAGGCTAATCCCCAAACTACACGACTAAGGTATGCTCGACCTTAATGTAATTATAATAATAATACACATGGCCACACGACCATCAACTCAAACGGATCCCTAATCTAACAATCAAGACTCGATCAACACCGTATCTTGGTGCTAACACTAACTCGAGGGTTCCTCACCCTTGAAACAACACAATAATACTAACTCGACACACTATTCTAACACTAAACGACTCAATACTCTAACATGGGCCCTGGTGATTTCGTGTTCATCCTCTCTATTGGCAACATCCTAACTTCCCACCACAAAGGCCAGAAACAAGGAACTTTCAACCGACCGCGGCCCACAGTCCTTCGGGTCACCGCACGATAGCCCACAGTCCTTTGGGTCACTGCCACACTAAACCATCGTGTAATACTCAGCCATAAGTCATGACTTCGTCCCTCTGAGTCTTCTCGATGTAGCGAATAAGGGGTTTCCTTGAACCTGCTGGGTACGAGGCTGAGGAAACCCTAATCACCCGTAAACAAGCCTAGTATGGACGGGTTACGTACATACTGTCGGCAACACACAATCACACTAATCCTAGAAACAACCTATGGAACAAGACTCCTACAACAAACTCAAATACACTAAGGAGTCTACGACACTAACACCAGTACTCGTAGTCCAGCTTTTATGGCATATGACTCGTAGTACTAAACACAACACAACAAGGAAATCGGCCTATATGGCCTAAGATCTCATGAACAACACAATCCCTGCACAACAACAATCACTACCAAACCAAGCAATCAATAGTCCTAATATCTCTAAGGCAGGTCTAATCCATTACTAACCAACCCATAAATAAATAAAGGAAGACATGAATGTCAATCCTAACAATTCAGCTATGCCATAATTTATCATACTATACCGGGTAATGCATCATTCGTCCAAGTCCTAGTCAGGTTATAACTCAGTCTCAATTTCATTATATCTCAGCTTAGCCCATGATAAACGGAGTCCAATTCATAAATAAAATAACCCTATGACTCTATCATGCATCAGTGTGAGATAACTACTCTATATGCTACTCGATCTATCCTAAGTTCCAAGTGGAACTCAAACAAACCAACTCACAGTGTTCTTGCAGCTTGTCGATCGGAGAGAGCCTAGCCAAAACCCAATGCTTCTGTCTTGAATGGACTGGTATGGAAAAATCAGGAACTGGACAGAACCTCCTCTAGCTTCTGGACGTTCTTCTCGGACTTCCGGTAGAGTAACAACTCTTGAAAATGCTCTAACTTTTTCGAAACAACTCCAAACCTCTTACTTCTTTTTTCTACTTTCTCTCTCTCTCTCTCTAACCACGTTTTGGTGTGACTTTGGTGTGTGAGGAATGAATGAAAACGAGCTGGGGGTGTTGGTATATATAGTATATAACAGCGAATCAGTTTCAGGTTGGTGGCAGCCCGTGTGTCGCTCTGCATGGCTCCGGACGCATGCGCGGCGGCACCTCGTGCTCCACATGGCGGTCAGCATGGACCAAACTCATGCAAAGTGACACCTCTTCTCCTTCCTGGACGACCATATGTCCATCAGCATGGATAGAGTGCATGCGTCGCGACACACCGCTCCCTGTGTGTCGATACGCATGTGCTGGTTGCAGATATCGTGACACTTCGTGCTTCGGTTGTCAGGATGCATGCTTCTTCTTCATGCACGTCTACAGCTCCTTCTTTTGATGACACTCATAAGGTTGGATGGTTTACACCACGTTCTTATCTCTTAGATCAAGCCACCTCGAGCTTCTTGGTCGATTTGCGCGATTTCGGCCCTTCTGGTGAATTTTTGTCCCTCGATCAATCCCGAATATTTTTTTGCTCCCATTCTGATTCTCTGAATACTTCTAATAAACTCCATATGAATACCGAGATCCTCTAAAAATATTTCCCGAGCCTCTGGCTTCCTCCAGAAATTTCGTAAAACCGAAATTACGGTTTTCGTCCAACTTCGGGTTTTCCCGTCGTGCTTGCTTCTCGTTCTGCTTACTCCCGTCCTGCTTACTCCCGTCCTGCTTCCAACTTATAATGTCTCTGAAATAATATTATGGTGATAGATATGAAGTTTCGCGGAAAACTTAGTGGCTAAGAAATATCAGGTTTTTGAAACGTCGAGCTTCTAAACCGTCGTGCTTCCAAAAATGTAATGCTTACAAAATCTTCGTCTGATCAATCTGAGACACTTCTAATAATGGTAGATCAGCTTACTTTGACTCATGGTTCACTCACGATCCATTACTTGACCACATCGTACTTCGAAGCTTCTCGGTTGATCCGTACCGCCCACGGTCCGACCATCAAGTTGATGCTCGACCAATCTTCTGTCTTCTCCGAACCATGCTAAGTTTTGTGTGATCAAAAATAAACATTACTCCAAATATGTAATCTCCCAAAAGCTTGGCTCCAGATTCTGACTTTCACTCTCTCGACCATTTTATTCTGAAGGGCGAGTTATCACACTATTGGTCCTAAAATTTTGCATCTTATGTCCTAAATCTTGTTCCACCAGTATCCGAAACTTCTTGAATTTCTCTAGAGCTTCAGTTTTCTCCTTTAAAAGTATCGTCCACATATACCGAGAGTGATCATCAATAAGTACAAACACGTACTTATTGCCAGGAACTATGCTCGGAGATATTGGTCCGCAAAGGCTGCCATGAACAAGCTCGAGAATCTTATCTGCCCGGTACGAGGTTGCTTGAGGAAATACATGTCTTGTTTGCTTGCCAAGTAAGCAAGAGCCGCAAATTACTTTCTCAAAGGTGATGTGAGGTATTCCGATTACTAGATCCTTCTGTACCATAGACTTGATTGTATCCATATTTATGTGTCCCAATCTTGCGTGACATCTGCTCGACTCGCTGGTTGTTGTAGATAGAAAACACTTGGTGTCTTTTAGTCCCATTCGAACTTGATACAATCGGTTCATTGATCTGGTTGCAGTGACAAGTAGTTTCCCATCTTATCATGCATCGTTAAGCATTCTCCTTTCAACCTTATGACACAATCCGCTTCAGTTGCTTGCCCAAGGCTAATGATGTTTCTCTTAAGATCCAGAATATAGTAGACATCACTCATTATCCTTGTTTCTCCGTTCCAATCAATGAAAGAGATTGAACCCTTTCCTTTAATGTCTATGCGCGAGTCATCTCCAAACTTAACTATCCCTTTTGTAGACTCATTAATTTTGTTAAAGTATCTTTGATCTCCACTCATGTGGTTACTGGCTCCGTTATCAAGATATCACATCTCTTCTCTGGTGCTGGACTCGTATTTGTTTGGCATTACCTTTTCTTCATTTAAATAAACCACTTCGTGTAACATGAGTTCGTCTGCTTCTTGTGTGTCGACTTTATCATGTTCCTGCGTCTCTATCGTATACTCGTCCGGCATGTTAGCTGGAGTGTGCTAATTTCTCTCAACTTTACATGACTCATTAGCGCAATAATACTCAATCTGCTCTAAAAAAGTTGCTCCTGATTGAAGTAAAAGGGGAGGAACATGGACTACCTTGTTTTTCCTAAACAATTTCTTGTTCTTGCGATATGTATGATCTGGTGGAAGAAACCAACAGTGACAATCAAACCAACATGATTTTCTTCCATTTTTCATCTGAAAAGCATCTGACCTACCCGTACAATACGGACATGATAATCTTCCATGCGTTGTCCATCCCGATAACATTCTATATGCGGGGAAGTCACTGATAATCCACATAAGCATTGCATGCATATTAAAATTATGTTGTTACGAGTAGTCCCACGTTCGCACGCCACAATGCCACAACAATTTCAGCTCTTGGATCAAAGGTTGCAAAAATACATCAAGTGCTCGCTTTGGATGTTTTGGCCCAGGTACTAGAATACTCAAGAACAAAAATTCTCTTTGCATGCACATCTCCGGAGGAAGGTTGTATGGCGTCAAGATGACATGCTACAAAGAATATTGCCTTTCAGACATACCAAATGGACTAAATCCATTGGTGCAGAGGCGAAGATAAACATTTCTACACTCGTTCGCAAAGTTAGGATATACAGTGTGAAAGTGTTTCCATGCGTTAGCATCCGAAGGGTCGGTAATCTCGTCATCTTTTACTGAATGTTGGGCATGCCATCTTATTGACGCATCCGTCTTGTCTGAGTGATATAGACGCTTCAGTCTATTTGTGATCGGTAAGTACCACATACGTTGGTACAGCACACGGTTCTTTCCTGTAGTTTTTTGATATCTTGGCTATTCATAAAATCGGCATTCTTGTAGTTTCTCATCGTCTTTCCAGAAAATCATGCAGTTGTCAATGCATACATCAATCATTTCATATGGTAGACCAAGACCCGCAACTAACCGCTGAATTTCATATAAAAAATTCAGCAGCAAGATTACCTTCCGGTAAATACTCATTAATTAGTTGAGCCCATGAATCATGCACTTCTCATTCAGATTACGATCACTTTTAATTGTCATCATTCTAGATGCTAGTGATAATTTGGAAAGCCCTTCTCTACATCTTTCATAGAGGGGTTCTTTGGCAACATCTAACATATTATAAAACCGTTTTGCGTCTATGTTAGGTTCTTCCCTATTGCTACTATCAGGAATTGTAGCTTCATGAAATGCATCTGTAACCATATCATGATACCTATTTTCATGTTGCTCATACCCATAACCCGCATTATTTTCAAACATATTTTGCCCACGATCCTCATAACGATTAGCATTATGTTTTGGTAGTTCAACTCCGTTACCCGTACTACTACTTGATGCACCTTCCCCATGAAAAAAACATATATAGTAGTTTGATCGAAACCTTTATTATAAAGATGTTTCTTCATAGTATCTACATCCAAATATGGCTATTTTTGTATTTTCTACAAGGACATAATATTTTACCATGTTCCCTTGCGAATGACTGATTTGTTGCTTGTTGTAAGAATCCCCGCAATCTGGCCTGATACTCTTTCGTCACTTCTCCAGTCTCCGGATTTTTATAATTGTACATCCAAGCCCATAATGCGTATATTTCATGTTCTGAAGATATTTCTCTCTCTCTATTTTTTTTTCTCTCTAATGTTTTTTCTATTTTCTCTTTATTTTTTTATTGTCCAGAACAAGAATTCACAGCTACTATTTATAGACTTTTCAGAAAAATTGCGAGAAATTGCTACGAATTTGCTAGGAATCTGTGAGATAATTGCGAGGGAAATTAGGTTTGCGAGAGATTTGCGAGAAATGTTTCCCTTGCATTTAAGTAGTTAAACATGATAAAAAACGTGTTGTAACTATTATATTCGATTTTACGAGGGAATTGCTAGGAATAACAGTTGTCATGCAAAGTTGTCGCAAAACACTAGCAAATTTGCTATGGATTTGCGACGGACTATGAATAGCATGCAAGTTTTTCAAAAATCCTTAGCAAATTTGCTAGGGATTTGCGAAGATAAGTGTTCGTAACTAATTTGAAAAAAAGACTGTGATGGATTACTATTTATCGTCGCAACTCTCTAGCAAATCTCTTGCAAAGTTGCAAGAAAATCTTTCTCTCGCAAAGTTGCGACGGATTTGCATCGAATAATATTTTTCTCGCAAAGTCCTCGCAAATGTAAAGGGGTTTCCTCACGAATTTGCAACGACTTGTTTCCCTCGTAAATATCCCACACAAATCGTCTACTTTCTTGTAGTGGCAGATCAAAAATCTAGTTAAACTTATTTAAAAATGGCGCTTATGTGTGTTTTTTATGTCAGGTAGTTTTTCAGGAGACAAACTAGTTTTGCTCTCCCACCTCATTTCCTAATATCTTTTAAAAAAATTATTAGTGAGTCTATTTATGAGAGACTGCATATGGCCTTATGTTGTAGTTATAAACTTTGACTTAAAATCTCCGGATATACTTTTGGGGGCGTAGAATACTTAACATATAAATTATTTAGTTTATTTTTATTACAAAAACACATGTGCTGATTTTTTCACAAAGAAATCTTTATTTTAAAACAAATAAATAAATATAAGGAGGACCTTTTTTTTTGTTGATATCTAATTTGTAGACTATACATACTAGACAAGACATGAAGAACAAGCACATTGCCGCTGGTTTGAATGAACTTTGCCAGTAGAGAACCTCGCCATAAAAGCACCCAGAACCAGAACAAGACGGAGGTGGAGAGGAACGACAGAGGAGCAAACCAAGAGCTAGAAAGGAGACGGGTAAGCCTCCGACGCCCCCCCCCCCGCCGCCAGACACCAGAAGTCCGAAACTAACACTTAAATGCCTTGAGAAGAGAGAATGAGGAGAGAGCTATTGTGGATTTACTTAACAAGACGTGTTATTTATTCTTCCTTTAACATGATTAATGAATTAATGCCCTAGAAAATCATGTTGATAAATATTTACTTCAGTCTGATGTTCTCGTTAGAGTTTGCTGCATCTTGTAATTTGGAAAAAAGTTAGAGAAATTCCCTTAGACAGTCTAGTTTGTTTGTCACAAAAATAGTTTTTAAAGAAGAAAATGACTAAAATGTTTTTTTTTAAGCTAAAAAATTTATTTATATGCATTTATACTCTTAGGGTTAACTAATTTGGACTTTAGGGTTTAGAGTTAAGGGGTGGGTTTGGGGTTAGGGTTTCAAATTTCAAAAAAAAAATAAAAAAAAAATCAAAATTTCAAAAAAAAAAGTCTACTTTGGTCATTTTATTTTTTGAGGGTTGTTTTTGTGACAAAAACTTAAAAAATGTTATTTAAGAGAATTGCCCAAAAAGTTATCTATTTCGGTACACAAA
The DNA here is from genome assembly GCA_012274485.2 of Sinapis alba. Taxonomy (NCBI): domain Eukaryota; kingdom Viridiplantae; phylum Streptophyta; class Magnoliopsida; order Brassicales; family Brassicaceae; genus Sinapis; species Sinapis alba. The sequence continues at coordinate 300,539 of MU105627.1, read as the reverse complement.
CCGTGATTGAAATAAAGCAGAATTCTTTTCTCAAATACTCTCAACTATTTGAGAGAATTAGTGAAGAAAACCAATTCCATCAAATCCATTTCACAATATATATACATACAGAAAAAATTAACACGAAAAATATTTATTAAAAACGTTTCCTCTTAAGAAAACAGTTTAATTTTTGTAGTGTGAAACCTTGTGTGCCACGCATTGCATAATTAAGAGAAATCCTTCTGACCTTGTAAGTTGTAAATAAAAGAGATAAAAATCCAAAAAATGAAAAAGCGACACTAAAAATGGCATGATGGTTTATGAAAGTGCGTATTGACAAGAGGTGAAACGAGGCACGTATAATATTCCACTAACTAAAACCACTGTTACATCAATAGAGCAAAATAGTGTATGAAACTTCTATAAGTGATCATCATTATCAGCTTTAATGAATATGTTAGTGCTTGTAGAGGACTAATTGCGTATTTCATGTCGACCAAGGAGCCTCTAGACGCGTTTACGAGTCTTGAGTGGGGGTTTTCTTCTTTATCATGAACATCGGATTAAACGACGCGTGTTTGTGTCTGTTGATGGAGGTTTTGCTATAAATAGGGCTTCTCGCTATGGTATAATCAAATAAGTAGTTCTGATCGAGCTTATATTGTTTGTGAATCTATCTTAATTGAGTGAGTTTCGTGTGTGTATATTAACTTTATTAAGAGAGTGAGAGAAAAAAGAGAGACTATGGGGATGTTTTTGAGAAAGGGCTGGATAGTGGCGAGTGTGTTTATGTTACTGATGTCGACTCAAGTGCTGGGAAGATTATCTAGCATAGATGATCATGCCAATAGCAAAAAACGACATCACAATAACAAAAGAAACGGTGCTGGTGGAGGTGGAGGTGGAGGTGCTGGAGGTAGTGTTGGAGCAGGAGGTGGTGTGGGCGGTGGCATTGGAGTCGGAGGAGGCATAGGCGGTGGTGGTAGTGCTGGTGGAGGTGGTGGTATTGGATCCGGAGGAGTTGGTGGTGGAGGAGGTGGAAGTGGCAGTGGAGGAAGCTGTGCTGGTGGTCATGGTGGTGGTGGACGTGCAGGTGGTGGTGGTGGTGGACGTGGTAGTGGTGGTGCTGGTGGAGGTGTAGGTGGAGGTGGTGGCGTTGGAGTTGGAGGGGGATTTGGTGGTGGTGTAGGTGGAGGCGCTGGTGGAGGTGGAGGCGGCAGTGTTGGTGGAGGAGGACGTGGTAGTGGCGGATCTGGTGGAAGTATTGGCGGTGGAGGTGGTGCTGGAGGAGGTGTTGGTGGTTCGGTTGGAGGTGGTGGTGGTACCGGAGGTGGAGTAGGTGGTGGTGGTGGAGGTGGTGGAGCAGGTGGCTTTGGTGGAGGTGGTGCTGGAGGTGCAGTAGGTGGTGGTGCAAGTGGTGGGGCTGGAGGTGGTGTTGGAGGTGGAGTAGGTGGTGGTGCAGGTGGTGGTGCAGGTGGTGGGGCTGGAGGTGGTGTTGGAGGTGGAGTAGGTGGTGGTGCAGGTGGTGGTGCTGGAGGTGGTGTTGGAGGTGGAGTAGGTGGTGGTGCAGGTGGTGGTGTCGGAGGTGGTGCTGGTGGTGCTATCGGAGGGGGTGTTGGAGGAGGTATTGGTGGAGGTGGTCGTGGTCGTGGTGGTGGACGTGGTAGCGGTGGAGCTGGTGGTGGTGTAGGAGCTGGAGGAGGAATTGGTGGTGGAGTTGGTGGAGGAGGTCGTGGTGGTGGACGTGGTAGCGGTGGAGCTGGCGGTGGAGTAGGAGGTGGAGGAGGCCGTGGTGGTGGTGGAGGTGCTGGGGGTGGTGTAGGAGGAGGAGGTGGAGTTGGCGGTGGTGTAGGAGCAGGAGGTGGAGTTGGCGGTGGTGTAGGAGCCGGAGGTGGAGTTGGCGGTGGTGCAGGAGTAGGCGGTGGAGGTGGTGGTGCTGTGGGAGGTGGTGTCGGAGGAAATGTTGGAGGTGGAGTAGGTGCTGGTGGTGGTGCCGTTGGTGGAGTTGGAGGTGGTGGAGGTGGAGGACTTGGCGGCGGTGGTGGTGGAGGAGTGGGAGGTGGTGTAGGAGGCGGAGCAAATGTTGGTGTAGGAGCTGGGGGAGGAGTTGGAGCAGGAGGCGGTGCAGGAGGAGGAGCTGGTGGTGGTGGTGGTGGTCTAGGGGGTGGAGGAGGAGTGGGCGGTGGTGTAGGAGGCGGAGCAAATGTTGGTGTGGGAGTTGGAGCTGGAGGCGGTGCAGGAGGAGGTGCTGGTGGTGGTGGTGGCATTGGTAACCGAAGACATTAAATCAGTAAGGGCAGTGACCGTTAACAATTTGGTACTGCATGCACGTTACTTCCATGCATGCTTAATATTAGTAATGAATAAAACAAGTCTGTTAAGGAAATCGATGGATGTAGTCCTCTGGACTTGGCAATGGACCCAGCTCCCCATATTTTAGACTAGCCCACTTATCGATAATATATGTACTCTTGTGATCTTTGAATAAACGATAGTTCTCTAAAAACGCATCGTTAAATGGAAAAATTTGCGAAATAGATAAGTTTGCAAAGGAAATTAATAGCAAGATATAGATTTTGACATAATCAGGAAAGCAGGTGGAGGAGAGATGTATATGTGGCATAAATAAAGTGAGAAGCATCAAAATGTTTACATCTCATAAAATATAAGGAAGTCACACTACATTCATAATAACCGCATAAGATTTACTTTCTTGTGGTTTGAAAGTTTACGGGTGTAATATTTCATTTTGACAAAGTAGTATTGAACAGCAACCTGACATCTAATCCCTATAGATTATACTCTCTCACATCAGGTAAATAGTATACTCAAACTTTCAATTATTAAAGCTAAACCCTAATCAGGAAAATATAAATCTAAATATAGATGTTTTCCTTATATTTTTTAAAGAGTTATTCTTGGGTTCACCCTCTAAGGTGAACCTATAGGTTCACCACCCAATCAAAATTTGCCACATCATAATATATTTTTTTAATTAAAAAGGTAAAAATAAATAAAAAACAACACAAATTAAAAAAAAAACGTTGTTAACACCGTCGGTAAAACCTTAAACCATAAATAATAAACTCTAAACCCTAAACACTAAACCATAAACACTAAACACTAAACCTAAACCCTTGGGTAAACCCTAAACCCTTGGGTAAACCCTAAAACCTTGGGTAAACCTTAAACCCTTGGGTAAATTCTAAACCCTTGGGTAAATCTTAAATCTTAGGGTAAACCCTAAATAATAGTAATAGGGTTTACTTTAGAGTTTAGGATTTATCCAAGGATTTAAAGTTTATCCAAGGGTTTAGGGTTTATCCAAGGGTTTAGGGTTTATCCAAGGGTTTAGGGTTTACCCAAAGGTTTAGGGTTTACCCAAGGGTTTAGGGTTTAGAATCTAGTATTTAGGATTTAGGTTTTTTAGGGTTTAGGGTTTTATTTTTAGGGTTTAGAGTCTAGTGTTTAGGATTTAGGGTTTTACTGACGGTATTAACAACGTTAATTTTTTTTTTTTTTTTTGTAATTTCCATTATTTTTCTATTTTTTAATATATTTTTTAAAAATAAATACAATATGACATGTCAAATTTTTATTGGATGGTGAACCTAGAGGTTCACCCTAAGGGGTGAACCCAAGAATTAATGTTTTTTAAATGTATCAGCTATAGCATGGACTATAAATATTAAACTCTATACATCTACTTGAATATTACTCTCTCTGTTTCATAATAAGTGTCATTTTAAGTTTCTGCACACGAATTAAGAAAACATTTAATTTTGCTTATTTTCTATATAAAAACATCATTTCCCATATACCTAACACTATTTCAACCAATAGAAAATTAAATTGAAAAATAAAATTCATAAATTTTGCACTGAAAATAGAAAACGACACTTTTTATGAAACAAAAATAAAACCTCAAAACGACACTCTTTGCGAAACGGAGGAAGTATAACCCAACACAAAACCCTAATTACTAAATTGTTCCGAAAACAACCAGAAATACACATTTTCTTGGTTTGAAAAGTTGCGCTTATTCAAAAAAAAAAGGTTACACGTGTTCTATTTCATATCATTGAAGTAGTATACGACATCAACATGACATCTAACCCTTATATATTAAACCCTTCCATAACCACTAAGTACTACACCCAAGCTCCCTAATTAGTAAATTTAAACCCTAATCAGTAAACTATAAACCCAAATATAACCTATAATTGTTTTTACTATATTTTTTAAAATTATCAGCCATAGTATGGAACGAAAATATTATACCCACCCGCTTAAATACTAAAATCATAGACAAACCCCTAATTACTAAATCTAAATCTAAAAGAACCGAATTATAAACCCAAACAAAATCTATATAATATGCTGTCAATTTTTAATATACACGACATAGTATGGTACCTCTATAAATAATATAGAAGGGCTGGTCCACTCCATTTACATTTCTTAAGCACATTTCTAAAATAGTATGTGAATTTAGAGTTACAGTACATGAAAAAAGTCCATGAACTATACTTCTTACCTTTGTCCTTTGTAATAGTAATCGTACATAAATAAATACAATAAAGAGCATATACTATACCACACATATATTGGCCATTTCATTCCATATTTCAATATAATTATAGTATACAATAAAAACATAGACAAAACCACTACAAGAGTTGGGCTTACAAAGACCCGATGTGGTGTTTGTTAAGAAACTATAAGAGTTAGGATTACTAAAGTGAAACCGAAAATATGAAACAATAAACAAACCCCTAAGCAAACAGGCAACAATGGCTACTCTCCAGCCTGGGGTGAACCCGACTTACACATTTAAATTGCATAGTTCTCAATAGCTGCACGAGCATGTTCTTCAGTTAAAGACAAAGCATGCAATTTTTTTCCTGCAACATGCAGTTCTACCATAATCAGTGCCTCTACAGCAAAGTATCCTATTAGCCAGTGGATCATGTTAGGTGAATACAACTTAATAAGGCAACGGACCAGCAATGTATCATGATATTACTATACTACCCATGCTCCTCATATAACAAGATAAATAAAAGTATGGAATGGAAGATACACAAAATAAAATAGATTATCCGTGTTTAGGTAGTATAGTAAACAAGCGTAACACAACAACCAATATATTTCTCATAACGAAGCAAGGTAAGAAAGAGTTAAAAAGACGATTACAAAGAAGACGCATGAAATCGAAAGATAGTGTAGAATAATATGTGTACATTATATACTATGTCTAAGACTAGGCGAGAGCGATACCCATTTATACAGACCCATACTAAGTAACATGATATTACTATACCACACATAATCCTCATATAGCAAGAAACATAACAAGTGTAGAATGGAATATACGCAAAGTATAATAGTTTTTTCTGATCTTATATAGTATAGTTAACAACCATGAACCAACAACCAGTAATTTTCTCATCTCGCATCGATGTAAGAGAGAGTGAAAAAGACAATTACGAAGAAATACAGGAAAACAAAACCGTTCAAATAACAGTTAACCCATACTTTTCAAGGGCTGCGATGTGCAACGAAAATTATTGTAAAATTTCTAATAGATATGAAATCATGACCTCAAAACTACAATAAAATCCAAACAATGTCAAATTCAGAGAAGCAGAGACCCAAATTGGAATTTATAGGAGGGTAAAGAGATTGGAAATCAGGGTGTGACTTCGAATAAGCGAGGGTCCACACAAATATCATGGGGCCTGTTACTTTCTTGTCTCTTATGTAGATTTTGAAAGCAGTGAACCCGCAACTCAGAAAACAGAATCCTCTTTGCAAACACCTTCTCTTAATTGAACTAGCGCCAAGATTGGAATCGGAGAAAACGATGTGGAGACAGTCTGGTGTGAAACTATTCTCCTCCAATTTTTACCAACAAAAGTTACTATGCGAAAGGATGTGATTCTGGAAGAGACACAACTTACTTTTGCAAAATAATAATAGTTAATTTAATTTTTATAATTAGCAAGTTTTCCCAGTTCCGAATAGGGGTGGGTAGTACGTAAATATTATATAAAAGGTAAGAGGAACAAGGAAAAAGTAGGACAATTGGTATTCAACACTTTGATACCATAATAGAAGAGAAACCATGAAGAGATGAAATGAGTTTGCTTTTTTCATCTCTTCATGGTTTCTCTTCTATTATGGTATCAAAGCGTTGAATCTACCTTTAACAACACGATCCGAGCTTTTGATCTTCATTTTTCAGGCGGATGTTCCAATCACCTTGTTTTCCTCTGTTTATTTGATCATTCCATCAAAGATTTTTGTTTGAAGATGGTGACTCTTAGGAAATCAATGCGACACGTCAATCCTCCTTCGGCGTATCCAGCGTCATTAGCTTTTCCAATACCAAGTTACAACATTCCGACGGCATCTCATGACTTTGGTGGGATTCAATACTCTCTGTACTCCTTACGAGTGGAGATAATCCAGGAACATTGATGATATCTAAGGTACTTGATGTATCGAACTATAATCATTGGAGTATTGTGATGAATATATCTCTTGATGCGAAGAAAAATATTGCTTTTGTTGATGGATCTTTCGCCCACTATAGAATCTGGTCGCGTTGGAACAGAATGGTCAAATCCTAGATCCTGAACTCGGTAACAAAACAAATCTATGGAAGCATTCTCCGGTTCAATGATGCATCTGAGATATGGAACGATCTGTTATCTCGATTTCATATTACAAACTTACCAAGATCATATCAGTTGACGCAGAAATATGGTCTCTCCAACAAGGATCATTGGATATCTCCACATATTATACGAAGCTCAAGACAATGTGGATGATCTTGATGGAGCAGATTGCGTTAAAACGTGCCAAAACTGTAACTGTTGCAAAGCAATGACTACAAAGTCTGAGCATACAAAGGTGATAAAGTTCTTACATAGACTAAATGAATCCTATTCCAGTGCTCGTAGTCAGATTATCATGATTATCATGAAGAATACCTGACTTGTGAAGTGTATAATCTTCTGGATCAAGATTTTAGACAAATGAGTATCAGTCCGATATCAAATGCTAGTGCTTTTTATGTGGATGGTTCTGAGAATATCACAGCTTCTGTCAATGCTATATACAACACTCCTTGGCCTCAACGTCTGATTTTCTTTCACTGTGGTTACAATGGTCACACCATTGATAAATGCTACAAAACCAATGGCTATCCACCATGATTCAAGCACAGAAACCATAGACGGATAAAGGAAGCTATGCTGATAAACAGAACTCCACTCACAAACCGGTGGTTGGACAAGTAGCTGTCAATGATCAAAATATTGAGACTTCTACAACGATGTCAAAATATCAAATTAAAGGATTGATTAATTCCTTCAAATCGCAAGTAAAGTCTGATCAGACAAACATAACATCTACATCTGGTGGCTCTATGACTCCACTCCATGGTATAAATTTCTTGTTCTCTACTATTGGTTTTGTCGGAATTTTGAGAGCTACATGTAACATCTTATCATCTCGATCTTGGATAATTGATAGGGGTGCAACGCATCATGTTTTACATGATAAGATCTTGTTTGTTAGTCTCACTGCCTCCTTGGATAGCTGTCTCTCTTCCCACAGGAATAAACATTAAGATTGCATGAATTGATCAAATCCGCGTTAATGAGTTTATGATCCTGAACAACGTGTTATATATACATGACTTTCGTCTGAATTTTCTCAGCATCAGTCAGCTCACACATGATTTGGGATGTAGAGTTTCTATTGATAAAGGTTCTTGTGTGATACATGTCACTACCAAGGAATTGATGATTGGTCAGGCTGAAAGGATTTCAAACCTATACGTTCTAGAAGGAGAGAGTCTTAATGCTTCTGCAAATGTTTCGGCTAAGTCTTCAATAAATGTTGTTGTAGATACATCGTTATGGCACAATAGACAAGGCCAGCCATCTATTTCTAAAGTCAATTCCATAACTGATGTACTTGGCCTTTCACAGAGAAATAAAGGAAAGTTTCATTGCTCCATTTGTCATCTTTCCAAGAAAAAGAATCTACTGGATATCTCTAACAACAACATGTGTGCTAATGCTTTTGACTTGCTTCATATTGACATATGGGGGCCTTTCTCTGTTACAACAGCTGAAGGATATAAGCATTCCTTGAATATAGTTGATGATCACACTCGTGTGACGTGGATATACTTTCTGAGAAAAAGAATAAGTTCTCAAAGTCTTTCCATAGTTCTTAATGATAATAAAAAGACTGTACAAGACACAAGTAATGGGTGTGCGTTCAGATAGTGCACCTGAACTGAGTTTTACAGAGCTATAAAAGAGCAAAGATATACATGCATATCACTCTTGTCCAAAAACTCCAGAGCAAAACTCTGTAGTGGAGAGGAAACTTCAGCATATTCTGAATATGGCAAGAGCTTTGATGTTTCATGCACATATGCCACTTGAGTACTGGAGTGACTGCATACTCACATCAGTGTTTCTGATAAATAGACTTCCTTCTTCATTACTTAAAGATAAGTCTCTGTTCCAGATGCTGACAAGTTGCAAACCTGCTTATAATGATCTTCGCGTGTTTAGATGTCTTGTATATAGCTCCACATTTTCTAAAAATCTTCATAAGTTTCAACCGAGATCAAGACCATGTGTTCTTCTTTGTTATCCCGCATGATATAAAAGCTACAAGCTTATGGACTTGGAAAGAAACATCATTCACATATCATGAAATGTTATTTTCCATGAGAATAATTTCCCATTTAAGAATTCCTCAGAGACGTCACCTCATTTATGTCTCTATTTGGTTCTACTGGTACTAGTGATTAAAAAAAAAATATGAAGAAATCATTGTAGCTGTAAATTCTTCACCTGCTGTTGTGGAAGTTTCTTCATCGACTGATCCTACTACTACTGCAGAGGCTGTTAAGCTATCAAGAACATCTAAACAGCCAGCATATTTACATGATTACTACTATAATATGACTGAGACAATTGTTCCTTACCAATTGGCTTCTTACATATCTTTCAACAAACTTTCAAAGACATATGAATCCTACATATGTGCCATTGCTTTACATCCGAAACCTACTTCATTTTCTCAATCCAAGAAGTTGATGAGTGGCTATAAGCAATGAATGAGGAGCTCATTGCTTTAGAGAACACTCAGACTTGGGATATTTGTTCTCTTCCTTCGGGTAAGCACGCAATTGAATGCAAGTGGGTTTATAAAGTGAAGCTGAACGTAAACATAACTCTTGAATGTTACAAAGCAAGGCTAGTGGCCAAAGGATACATACAACAAGAAGGCATCAATTTTATTGATACGTTTTCCTCTATGGCAAAGATGACAACAATTAAAACTCTTTTGTCGCTTGCAGTAGCCAATAATTGGAGTTTAACAAAACTTGATATATTGAATGCTTTCTTGAATGGTGAACACAATGAGGAGATTTATATGCATCTACCTCCTGGATATACTCCAAAAGAAGGAACTACTTTACCTCCAAATGCTGTCTGCAAACTCAATAAGTCTCTATATGGTTTAAAGCAGGCATCAAGGCAATAGTTTATAAATTTCAATACTACTTTGTTGGCTCTGGATTATCAACAGTCTCACAGTGATCATACATTGTCCATTCGACGTGATTCTACAAGATATATTGCTGTTTTGGTTTATGTTGATGACATCATCATTACCTCAAACAATGATGATGGTTTTGTTCAACTCAAAACAGACATGAGTTCTTCTTTAAACTCAAAGATCTTGGTCCATTACAGTATTTTTGGGACTAGAAATTGCTCGTTCTGCTTATGGAATTTTTTTCTCAGCGCATATATACATTGGAGTTGCTTGAAGATTCTGGATTTTTGTTTTGCAAACCGTGTTTTATTCCAATGGATCCAACTCTTAAGCTGCATGGAGACAGTGTTGATGCACTTCTTGATGATCCATTAGTTTTTAGAAGACTCGTTGGCAAGATGATGTATCTCATAATTACACGGCCTGACATTACTTTGATGTGAACAAGCTGTGTCAGTTTGTCTCAGCTCCACGTCACTCATATTATCAAGCTGCCTTGAGAGTCTTGCACTATTAAAAAAGTGTTGCATCTGGAAGTGTCTTAACTCTTTGTGCACCAGTAAAATCCCATCACTAGTTGGGTCGGACGTATGTATTCCTATAGGTACGGTACACCTTTTCGATTTAGGAAAATTTACTTTTTCTAGGTAAGTATCTATTCCTATAGGGAAAAAAATCAGTTTTTTTGAGGCTGCTATAAATATGGGTCTAAGGAATATAAAGATTATTCATTCACACAATAATAAAAAACTCTAGACGGGTATTTTCCTCAATACATTTTTGCTCTTTGCTTTCTTCAAGGTTAATTTGCGTTTGTTCACAGCAAAAAGCACAACGGGAATGGGATTTTTTCACTCATCAAATTATGACCTTGTGCTTATTTTTTCACAGATGCTGATTGGGGTTCTTGTTTAGACAAACGTTGTTCAACCTCTGGCAACAGTATGTTTCTTGGAAACTCATTGATATCATGGAAGTCTAAGAAACATGATACAGTTTCCCATTCTTCAGCAGAATCCGAATACAGAGGTATGGGTTTTGCAGTCCGTGAAGTTCAATGGTTGGTTAATCTCTTACTAGATTTTCAAGTAAAATAGAGTCAACCAGTGGCTTTCTTTTATAATTCTATTGCAGAAATTCATATTGCAAACAATGCAGTTTTTCATGAAAAGACTAAACATCTTGAATACACAAAGTTAGAGATGGTTAACATAGGAATGATCAAGACTCTCCATGTGCGTACCGACAATCAACTCGCCGACGTCTTTACTAAACCGCTACAATCTGGGCATTTTCACTCTATCATTGGCAAGATTGCTTTAACTTCAATTTTCTCGCCATCTTGAGGGGGTATTAGAGTATCGATTTAATGTTGGTTTAGTATTGTACATAATTTACTTAAATTCTGGTTTATTAGCGGGTATATAAAGCTTTGTATCAGACTTTGTAACGACATAACAGAAATAATAAACTAATTTCATCTCTTCATGTTTTTTTCCTATTAAATGCTTCTTACTTAGAGACTCTTCTAATTATTGTTTTAGGCCTCTTATCAGAAGACCGAACATGTCTACATGTTAGTGAACTGTGAAGTAATCACTAGCTTAAAAGCCTAAATAATAAACAAAATTGAAGAACTTATCATTTTTAATCAAAAAAATAAAACATGGTAAACAATAAACAAATTAGTTTTACCAAGTATCTCTTAATTTTTCTAAAGTTGTTTTACCATCATCAGTTCTACTATATATTTCACTTGAGTTTACATAAACAAAAAAGTTTTAAGTAATTTATAAAACCATTAAAACAAGTTTCACCAAGGTTTACGAATCCATTATATATAGAAGCATATTTGTGTTTTTCTTTACAGGTAAAGACACATTGAGTTAGAGGAACACTTTTTATGTTATCAATAAATTTTGGGACAATATATAATTGTCATTATTTCATAACTGGACTTGTTCACTTGGTTAAAAAGAATCATAAGTGAAACTAATAATTATTGTTTTGATGATGAAAGTAGGTTTACGGATAAGTGGGATTGATTTTGGATTCTTTGATAGTACTCAAAAAGAATTCATTCAATGGTTGAAAAATAATAATTGGGAGATATAAGTTTATAAATTAATGAATTTAATTATTATTCATTTGATCATGCATAACAAAAATAAAAACTTCCAGTTGGAATTGAAGATAAAAGTACAAAAGTTTGATTTACTTTTTCTTTTAACTTTTTCATTCCCCTTTATATTTGATTTATCTTTATTTCATATTAATAATTATATACATACATATAATATATACTATAATTATTTTTAATAAAGTATAGTTTTTTTATTTTATCTTAATATCCATATTTATATATGTTTTTATATTTTACAAAAACAAATAATGATTTAGTGCACACATTAGTATACATGTCATATGGTGGATAACATGTTGTTGGTGGCCGTAATTTATTTTCTAATAACTAGTGGCTTATGGTGTAGTTGAAAATACAAAATGTATTGATCAATTTAATTTTCTCGTTGTGGGGCTATTAAATTTACGAGAAAGTTTAGTAATGGATAAATTACATATATATATATATATATATATATATATATATATATATATATATCACTTACTTGTTATAATCAAATAATTAAATTGTATGGATATGGTTTTGGTGGACATATATTTAATGTATGTGCATGTAACAATCCGTCCTGCGGACCTTGATTCACAGCCCTGCAGGGCATCGATCATAATCCTTTATATGTGAGTCTTCACTGACTCCTTCATGTAATTTATTGATGCGCTTGGCGTTCTTTGAACCCAAAACCTCACCCTTTAACAACTTTCGCACAAGACAAGCTGTCACCAATTGATCTGCATTTCAATTGGTGACATTTTGTCCTGTGTGAGGGTTGTTAAAGGGTGAAGTTTTGGGTTCGAAGTACACCAAGCGCATCAATGACTTTTTTATGTGATAACCCGCCCCGCGGACCCCGTCTCACAGCTCTGCAAGACATTGACCCCAATCCCTCACTTATGAGCCCTCACTGACTCCCTTATGTAAATTATTGATGCACTTGACGTTCTTCAAACCCAAGCGCATCAATAACCTACATGGAGAGTCAGTAAAGACTCACATGTGAATGATTAGGGTAGATACCTTGTAGGACTGTGAGTCGAGATCCGCGGGACGGGATGTCACAATGCATTTGATGAACAAACTTGTGATGGACGGATCAAAAACATGTTTTTGTGAATACTCCCTTTGTGGACATGATCTTGGCGAATAAGATGGCGTGGACAAAGTACCATGGACACCGATAAACAATAAATTGTGAATATCATTTTATGGAAATTTTTTTATGGATATAAATATTTCTATAAAGTATTTTGTCTAGCACCTTATGATCTTAAACGCAATTTTTATGTTTTTCTATCTTTTTGGAAACAACAATATTGTGACCTATACGTATATATATATATATATATATATATATATATATATATATATATATATATATATATAAGAGAAAGATAAAGAATACATGTCATGTTACTAAGTTAGAAGCGTAATGAGAGGCTAATAATGAAAATCATTGATATTTCGAATAAAGTGATAATCAAACCTTACATGTTAGATTCTCTTGTTCATGGGCAGTATCACTAGTAAAAAAAGGCCAATAGACACAGTCATTCTTCTTGGCTATGATTATTATTTTGTAGCTATATGGAAGGATTTCTACGAAAAGCCACGTTTTACAAATCGTAGCTATAGGATCGTAGCAATTTTGGGTTCATAGCAAGGTCGTTTCAAAATGCTATAATTATGATACGAAAACGTAATGTGGCAAATTGCTACGATTTGAAACAAACATATCGTGGAAAAGTTGCTATGAAATGCAACGGTTTATTTTGTGTCATGGTAATACGAATTTTCTACGGACATTTCATGGCAAAGTTGCTACGAATTGCAACGGTTTATTTCGTGTCATGTACTATGAATTTGCTACAAACATTTCGTCGCTTGCTGCAATGAATGTTGCCATGCATGTTTCCGTGGCTTGTTTTGTTTGCTACGATTTAATATACTATTTAGTGGGTAGGTAATATCACGAATTAAAAAAATACTAATTAGTTTAAAAAAAAAACAGAAACCAAATATATATTTCATTCGAGCTTTATTAAGCTCAGACATTCAAAAGATTAGCTTCAAAACATTCAAAACATTCAAACATATTACATAGCTTGTTTTTGTTTAAGCAAAAGCCACGTCTAAAACCTACAAACCTAATTCTGCATTGCACCATCTATCTAATTCAGAAAGGTTATTGGTGATGATGACCTTGCTTGAGCTTGATCTTGAGACTGATCCTGATCCTCAGTTGGAGTTGGAGATGGAGCTTGAGCTTCACCTTGAGCTTGAGAATGACGCTGAACCTGAGATTGTTGTGCTGAGGCAGGAGGATTGGCAGCCCGAGGCTGTAGAACTTGCAGAATCAAGTTAAAAGTTATTCTTGTTGCACTCATCTCATCTTTGAAGTCACTCTTGAAACCAAGAAGATCAGACTTGACTTCCTCAATAGTTGTCTCCAAGCCACAAATCCGCATGTCCATATCCAGGCTTCGTTTGAGTGTAGCAGGGACCGACTCAGAAGGACCAGTGTTCTTAAATTGAACACTGCCAAGTCCATAAAATGTGCCCTTGCGTGTCTGTCCACACTAAAAAGGACAAAAACAAGACAGCATTAGCACATAACATTCAGCATTAGCACAAACATTCAGCATGCAAATTTAATACACGAAAAAGAAACCTAATAGTATACAATCACATCATACGTTTTGCCACGTTTCCATTTTCGTAGCATTTTCGTATCAGTTTCGTGTCTTTCTCGTTTTTTGCTACAAACTTTTTGTGGCAGTATCATTGCTATTAGCAATTTTTTTACTAGTGTATGTTGGCAGTGAAAGGTCGGCATCTACATAGAAAAACATGATTAAGGTTTCAAAATAGAGACCGGCAAAGATATTAAAATAATCATTGATGAAAGATGAAGATGGAACAATAAGAATAAGAAATAGAAAAGATAACATACAATAAATTTATGAGTTTCTTTTTATTTATAACTAGGGTCGGCCCGCCCTACAGGCGGGATATACTTCACTTGTATTTTAGTTATTAATTTTGTCTTTTCAAAAATTTTAGGTGAGAAGAGATTACATATAATAAGATATTTTTTGTTTGTTTGCAATAGTTGTTTTTGAAGTCCAAAAATAATAATAGTTATTTCTAAATTAAAAACATATGGCATTGATATGCTGCGAGGGCTTCAAATTGTCTTTCTATTCTTTCTTTTTTACAAAAAAATAATTTTATATTCGGTGTGTTATTTATAGTTTGTAATATTTTAGGTTCGGGAAAATTGGATTGTGGATAATTTTTTGTGTATATTATAAGAGTAATTATATTTTTATATTGAAAGCATAATCTTTTGACATGCTATTGGAATGGAAGTGATGACTATTTGAAATTGCATTTCTTATTAAAATTAAAATGTTATATTGAATGCGAAGAAGGTAGTAAAGCAAAACTAATCAAAATAAAGAAACATTAAAACTATAAGGTGTGAAAACTGAGTAGTGATCGATGGGTTTAGGCACTTGTTAGTCACCGTAAAACTAATTCCAAAAACTTCTCCATTTGTTTATAGTAATAACAATCACTGCATCGATTTTCCAGATTATTGAGATGGTACTCTCTTGGTAGGATTATAAAGATTATATTAGTTCCATACAACTTTTTCAATACAGAGACATTGCATTTGGTATTAAGATATACTATTTTATTAATTTAAGTTATTGGTTATTTTGTTTGTAAGTAATTTTTATATTGAATTTTTGCTTCTATGGCATCACCATGATTGAGTTGTTATGTCATTTTCAGTTGAATAAATTGTATCTAACAACTAATATATATGACTCTTTTTGAGGTTCTCGCTAGCCATAAGACTTGAGTATTATCATAAGAATGACCACTCCACCCTTGAGTATTATCAGTTCACTATAAACTTTAACAAACACATCAATTGTCTTGTTCTGTTTACTGTAGTTGTTGTCAGTGTTCTAACCTTCATTGTCGTACTCTGTTAACCTTCCTCTCTCTCCATCGATTTAACACCTTCACAGACGACATAGACTTATCTGAAGAAGACTTAGTCGGATGCTCTCCCATCACTTTAAAGCTGAGGCTGAAATTGAGGAGGAAGTGAAACCAAAGAAATAAGTTTATTGACTTGTTTAAACAGAATGAAGAGACGGTTCTCATAGTAGGAGAGCTTACCTTTTTATATTTGCAGTTTCACCGACTTGAAACTCGCATTCAGAGTAGATACTGGATGAAGGATTTAATAAGAAATTTAAGAGGATGAATCTTTAACTGGTAGCTCTTAGGATTTTTAAGAAAGAGATGAAAGAACGCTATCCGAACTCAGGTTGTGAGTCGATCAAGAACGACGAAGATAAATCTGGTTTAACCCTAATATCAAAACACTGCGTTTACATTTGGAGTTACTCATGATGAACTGAGTAAATTGTGCAAAAATAAGGCCCGAAGAGAAACAAAACCCACATGTATATAAACTAACTTAAATGAAGTGATATGTTTTGTGAAATGAGAAACGTGTCACATTCATATAACTTGACTTTATGACGTGTTATCCTACGTGGCGCGCTAAGGAGTAAAATAACACTACTTTATATAATTAGATTCAGATATATAAATATTTATCCAAAATTATATACATATATATTAATTTTGATTTTTCTAAAAGAAGTGGTTCAGTGGTCAAGTGGTAAAAGTAATTGTAACCTTACTCTTCCAACCTGGTTTTGAGGCATACGATGTGTAAATTTATTGTTTTTAAAATTTAATCAGGTACCTGGAACACGTGTCGACATTATAAGACCCAAATTTTAACGTGGCGATGAAATGGTGCTCTTAGAAGAGAGGAAACTCTAATTTATATATAGATATATATATATATATATATATATATATAGATTAATAACTAATTATAATGTTATTTGGTGAAAATATTAGCTGTCAAGTAAATAAAAGATAAAGACTTGAATTAATTTGTTAATTGTAAACTTTCATTAAGTGATATAGGGATTTGTTTGAACCATTTTTTGGATGATTTTTTCATTAATAAAATACAAAAAAATCTTTGTAAACATGATGGCACAAAAATTAATATTCAAAGTAAATACAAAACAAATCTAAAAATAGATCATGTTTTAATTGTATTAATTACTAGTTATATTTTAAATTTTATTTAATATTTAATTTATTTTCTCAATACTTTTTGAAACAGACACATATTAATGACTATTTATTTTATGGCAAATATATCTTTTTAACCATGAAATTTCATAGTAAAATTATGATTTTTATGCTATAATTTTATCAAGTTCAAAATTTACTACTAACACACAACCTCAGTTTTTTTTAGTGACAAACAATATATAACATCAAAATTTGCCTTAAAGCCACGAAAAATGAAAATAATATTTTTGTTATTGTTATGATTCTTATTTTCATAATTGATTTAATAGTTAAAAATAAATAATAAATATTATATCACTTAAAATAATTTTGAGGAATTTGTAATTATACCATCAATTTGATACATTTAATCAACTTTACCACCAAGCAAATGACATTTTCAAAAATACTACATTCATTAAAGTATAAAATACTAAATTAACCTTACTTTATCTTCAATACTTATTATCCTCTCTAGAACCCTAAACTTAAACCCTAAAGTTTCAAATTTAGACCCTAAACTTTCAAATCTAAACCCTAAACTTTCAAATCTAAACCCTAAATCCTAAACCCTTAAAATATCAATTCTAAACCCTAAACCCTAAATTTACCCTAAACCCAAATCCGAAAACAAAAAATATCAATTTTAAACCCTAAACCTTAAACCTTTGAAAATAAATCCTAAACCCTAATTTTTACCCTAAATTTACCCTAAACCCTAAATTTATCCTAAACCCTCAACCTTAAATTTACCCTAAACCCTAAATCTTAAATTTACCCTAAACCCTAAATCATCAACTCTATACCCTAAATCCTAAACCTTAAAGCCCACCTCTCAACTTTAAACCCTAAGTTTAGAATTAATTAACCCTAGGGTTATAAATGTCTTTTACTCTTCCTTAAAAATGGTGGTAAACATGGTTAGTGTAAACATAAAAATTGGTACTACAAAAGTGATATTTTTGACAATTTCCCAATCATTTATATGCTTTTTTGATACAAAACAAAACCTTGTAAAACATGAAAAAAATTACACTTGGAGATTAGTGGTACTTCTGCATCTAACAAATCAATTATAATGGGTCTCCATTCTTTATATAATCGATAGATAATATTTCCCAAAAAAATATAATTAATTGTAAGTGGGTCACATAATGTTTACATTATTTCATTTAAAAAAAACTTGTGGAATTGCCAAATATGACCTAAAACTTGATTTTAAATATAAGAGTATATTCAATTTGAATCAAATGTAAAAGTAATACAAAAAACTAGTGAAATTTCAATCAGACAGCCTCTTATGATTAAACAAAAACCCATAAATCATTTTTACGAATATAACTCTGTAAAGTTTTTTGAGTTTTTGTAAGTCTTCTGGGATTTTGCAAGTCGTCTGGATGACTTTCTGAAAGTTTTCTCATATTATTGATTTTAAAAATAAATTATAAATTTTATTAAAAATATTTTACGGGGGAAAATTGAAATCATGTAATTATAAATATTTGTAAAATTATATAAACTAAGATATAGTAAAATTGAATTATTTTCAACATAGATGAGTGAATGTAAAGTGTTTTCTATTCTTTAGTTTAGGGTTTGGTAACATATATTGTAATATTGTTTGTATTCTTAGGGTTAGTTTTTTGGAAGCTTAGTATTTTTTTGAAAAAATAAAAAAAGTCATATATGTGTGTTTGTTTTGTGTATATTAAACACTTTTTAAGTTGAATTTAATTTAATGAAGTATTTAGTTAGTTAATTAAGTTTAAGGTTTATATTTAGGGTCTAAATGACTTACAGTTAAGTCGTCTAGTGAATAAGATTTATGGGATAGATGACTTTGAGGAAGTCATCTCGGCTTTTTTACATGAGACGACTTTCTACAAGTCGTACAAACCTTACCGAACCTTTAATTTACCAAAGTACAGTAAAACTAACCAGATAATTTACCGGACATATAAATAGTATTTTTCACTGTTGTTGAAAGGCTCGAAATCCTAGTGTCGTTTCTCTCGAAGATGATTTGTAAGACGAATCTCTTTTTTTTGTCGAATCTCTCTTTTCTGTCATTGTCACCGTTGGTAGTCTCTCCTTTTACGACGAATATCCTTTCTCCTTCATGGCGAAGAGTATTTTAGTAGATTAAACTAACAATCAGCTTCCTTTTTTCAGATCTGAAACCGTATTTCGGTGAACTCCGCCGCCGGTAAATTCTTCTTTTTTGCTGTTTAGTTCAATTTTATGACTGAAGGTGTTTAACCGCCGTTAAACCCTACAAATTATAGTCTTGATTCTTTGTTCCCGTCAATTTTTGCATATATGTAACCGCTGGTGTCGTTAGCGATCATAACACCATAACTTCTCCGACTGTAACTCATTTTTTTTTTCTATTTATTTAGGTTTTTCTATTTATTCAGGTCTTCACTTCAGATCTGTAGGCTTAACAGGATTTTCAGATTTGTAAGAGGTCGATTTTAGTAATGTTCTACTAGAAGACTTCCTAGAAGACTTCTGGAAAGGTTTCCAATAGGACAATACTAAAATCGACTGTTGTATAATCTTAAAATCATGTTAAGCATACAGATGTGACGATGTTTGTAGTGTTATACTAAAAGACTTCTTAGAAGACTTCCTTGAAGAGTTCGTAGAAGACTTCCTTAAAGTCTTCTGAGAGGTCTTCTGACTAAAACTTACAATCAAGTCTTCTAGTATTGAAAATTAGAATAGTACATTTGGTTTGTGTTTGAAATGTTGGTTTTTGATTGTTTTGCATACATGAAAAATGAATTTACCAAAACTCTAACGGAGGATGTTTACCTTAGGGGAAGAGTCATTTCCATTCAAAAGCATTTTGTATCATACTAATGACTCGAAGTTGCTTCATGCTGTAAGACGAGCTCTACATGATGATGGATATGAGGAGCTGAAGGACTCAAAGTTGGGAGTGTTCATAAAATTCAAGGAGCTGAATTTTGGTTGGGCATCAAGGCTTGTTCATTATATCCTCAGTTTTCAGCTGTCCATCAAGATGATGTTTGAGCTTTGGAGTCTCGTTGGTCCACAACCGGTGAGGTTTTCATTGATAGAGTTTGAACAATTTACTGGGATGGACTGCGATTACATCAAGGACCTGGAAAATCCAGGGTGTGAGATTACGAAGGAGATGGTTTCTTTTTGGGAGCTGATGGGTGTTTATGTCGATGATGGTCCTACTTCTGAACCGATCATAGCAACATGTGAGAGATGCCATGAGTGGTATTGGAATGATCACATGTGGTTTGTGTACTTAGCCATCTTCACTAGATTCATTGAAGGGAAAAAGTACTCAACTGCTACATGGGCTAGTCTTGCAAGGCTAGTGATGGATTTATAAGAAAATTGAGAATTATCCATGGGGAAGAATGGCGTTTAAGGTGATGATGGACTATCTGAGGGGAAAAGATTTGACAAAGTCCTACACTGTTGATGGCTTTATACAAGTTATCCAGGTGTGGGTCTACTATGCTCTGCCATAATTGGCTGCTAATTATGGGAATTCCATACCAAATAGACTGTGTTTACCGTTTTTGGCTTACAAGAGTAGCAAAAGACACATATCGTTTAAAGAGGCTATTAGCATAAAGGTATTAAACACCACTCCCTAATAGACTTCTCAGAAGACTTAACTATAAGTCGTCTGAGAAAACTTTTTTGGAAGACTTCACAAAAAACTTATAGTTAAGTCATCTTCGTCTTTTCAAGAAGATTTTCACGTTTGTTAATCAGTCAAATATCTAACTTGATATCTTTTATTTACTGCAAGCTCGTGTGAACAACTTTGTTCTGAATAATTTTGATAAAATATATCCAAAATGAGATACCGATATAGAGGATAAGGCCGCATAGAACATACTTAAAGTCATGTTTCTTGCGAAATCTAATTGGAAGTGGACCATGGATTGCTTGAAAGTCGCCGGTACTAATATGTGGATCAATCCAAAGATTCAACTTCTTTATGTGAAGAAGGAAGAGATTTCAGTAAATACATAGAATTTTGTGTAGAAAGATAGTGGAAGACCTCGCGAAGAAAACTCGTAAAGAAGCTCATAAAAAGGCTCCTGCAGAAGCTTGTAAAGAGGCTCCTACATAGGCTCGTTTAAAGTCTTCTATGGCTGTTGGTGGGATAACCAAAGAACATATTGAACAAGGCTTCAAAGACCTAGTTGATGCCATGAGGGATGGGTTTGTGATGTGTCTTAAGGAGATGAAACTTCTCAGGGATAGATTGGAAGCTGTGAAGAAGAAGGTGGGAATCACCAAAAAAGGGACTGCATCTAATGATCTTCAACTCACTACTTCACGTCC
The DNA here is from genome assembly GCA_012274485.2 of Sinapis alba. Lineage (NCBI taxonomy): Eukaryota > Viridiplantae > Streptophyta > Magnoliopsida > Brassicales > Brassicaceae > Sinapis > Sinapis alba. The sequence continues at coordinate 279,298 of MU105627.1, read as the reverse complement.
GCCTAAACGTGGGCACGATCCCGGGGTTAGTACTGAAACCTCTCCCAAAATCACAAAGAAGAGAGTGACTAGACAAAGTGTTAGGAAACAAAACTGAAACTTGGATGTGCTTTGTAATTTGTGTGTGCTTGAATGTACCATTTGTATGTTAGAACATGTGTACTTTGATCTTTGCTTATGTATGGATTTTGTTTCATGTGTTACTTGGATGTGTTGCATGGATATTCGGTTGATATTAGATAATATTATGAATGATTTTTGACATCATCTTGTACATCGAAAATGTAAAGTGAATGTGTGAATGAGACGAGAGCGGGACAGAAGGACGCCAAAGAACCGAGTAGGTCCACAGAACCGAGTTCGTCGAAAGAGCTGAGTCTTGTGGTAGCAAATATGTCAGAAGAGAAATCTGTTGAACCGAGTGTTGACCCAAACATTGTTGTTCTAGACAAACGAGAGCCAACCACTTTAGATATACATCAGCGAGAAGTTAGAAGGCAGACAAAGAAGGATGTTACTATGGTATTTGTTTGGGGAAAGAGTGATCGAGCAAGGAAACTTGTTGCCTCACAGCAATCTCCTTTTCAGGGAAACATCACAGCCAAAGTGATCATTCCAAACACGAAGGTTTGCCCAGGCTATGATCCTTTTTCACCTGTTGATAAGTGATGGTGAAGGTGCTTGTTGAGTGGCTGAACTTGATCCGTAAGTGATAATTTCCAGCATTATAAAACACCTAGTCACAAAAAATGATTGTTGATCTACTTCTTGTGTTTTCAGTTATTCTAGAACACCTAGTCACAAAAGCCCACCTTCATGTACAAATTTGTGGTATCACATCGTCCGAACCCCCTTATTATGGCTCACTGACTCAGTAAATTTCTATACACTACTTCACTTTCAATTCTCAGAAGACTTAGCTATAAGTCGTATGAGAAATCTTTTCTTGAAGACTTCACAGAAGACTTAGCTATAAGTCGTCTGAGAAATCTTTTCTGGAAGACTTCACAGAAGACTTAACTATAAGTTGTTTGTGAGATTTTTTAGAGAATACTTCCCAGAAGACTTACTTGTAAATCATCTATGAGATCTTTTAGAGAAGACTTCCAAGAAGATTTTTTTGTAAGTCTTATAGAGTTGGTAAATTTCTCTGATTTGTATTATTGTATATGCATCATATTGATGCTTTTATAAATTTACTCAGGTTTTGGTACTCAAAGAACCCACAAAATTTTATGAGTGAGAGAATGTGCTATTTTGATCATGTGTTTTTTTCGGATGTGGACGGACAAGTACGGTTTAGGAAGAAGGCTATCCGGCAGGTCTTGAAATCTTTATGTAGGCATGGTACCAAAATATTGCCAATCTAAGAAGATTTGAGGGTTGAATGTGGATGATATATATATGCGCCAGTGAATTATAAGAACAGTCAATGTATTACGATATGGATATCGATCCCTAAGAAGCACATAGTCATCTGAGACATCATTGTCAAACATATTATAAATGCAAAAATCGTTGAGGTAATGGAGTCTTTTGTCATAATGATCTCTTATTTGCTTATTGAGTGCGCTTACTCTGGCGAAGAACGTGTCAAATACACATTGGAGCCTTTCACATATTAGAGAGTGACAGCTGGAGTACCTCAGTGTCGAGCTGGTGATTGTGTCGTGTATACTCTGAAATACATTGAATATCATCGTAAGATCACCTTTGACCCTTTTCTTCTGGACTTTTTCATTCAACTTTTCATTTCCACTGAGTTTCTTAGTATAAGTGTGAGGATCTCCATCCAAGACTTCCTTGATCTCACAGTTTTTACCAAGCTCCTTCTTTGGAACAATCTTCAGCCTTTCTCCACTGAACACTGAGATGCAAGAGGCATGTAGTGTGTGAAATCTGGTGGAAACAACCTTATAGAAAACTTTCTTATTGATGTTGGAGAATGAGACTCTCTTACTAGGCATATCAATGATTGTTCCTACTGTCGCCATAAATGTTCTTCCAGGGATCAAAGGCATCTCATAATCCTTATGCATCTGAACAACTTGATATTTGCTATGGAAACTACAGTCCCCTACTTGGTCAGGAAGGTTGCGAATGGTGCCATAAGGAACTGCCGTGGAAGAGTTTGCAAAAGCAAGAGTTACCTGAGAAGGCTCAACATCAGCAATGCCCAACTTGTCTACAATCGCCTTTGAAACAAGATTCACACTAGATCCAGAGTCACAAAGAGCTTTCTTGAATTCCACTTCAGCAATGGAACATGGAAATGCAAACTTTCTAGGGTCATCAACCTTAGGAAATACCTTCAGTGCCGGTGTCAATGCTTCGATGAAAGTGCTTTAATTTTCAATTGGGTCTCTCTACTGTTCTTGAAGAACATATCCAATGGCTGAATATCTCAAACATGTTCAAATGAGATCTTTTTAGAAGCTTTCTCACCATCTTCCTAAATCCAGCCATCTGCTCCGCACTAATGAGATCCATCAGATGTCTAGGTAGAATTGGATAGGGAATCTTAGAAAATAGACTAGTACTGGTAGAGTCTCAGTAGGTTCATCGTGAATAGTTGTTCTACAAACGACAGGGTGCTATGTTTTCTCCTCTGCGCCAGAAGTAGTCTCATCAAACAGCTGATCCTTTTCTTTTCCCTCAACTTCCTCAAATTCCAGCTTTATCGCATTACATTGCTCAGCCCTAGGATTCTTATAAGTTTTTCCATAGAGCTTCCCTTGCTGCCTCTTGACACTCTCAGTTGTCTAAGCAAGCTGAACATCAATCATCTTTATGTGGTTGCTCACAGTATCATATTTTGTATTCAGCTAGGTGAACATATTGTCCACCCTGGTGTTGATGTTTGTGGTAACCTGATTTAGTGTATTGACCTAAACCTGCTGGTTTTGGAGCATCAACTGCATCAAAATGTTAAGATTTTTTAGCTTATCGTGCAAAACGCTCGGGGCAGCTGGAACGGCATGTTGGTTGCTCTACGGATTCTGCTGGTTTTGTCTCTGAGCCACAAACCGGTTCTGTGCCTGGCTTCAAATAAAGTTTTTACCCTGGAAGTTCTGCGGGAAAGTGTTCTGATACCCAGATCCTTGTGCTTGGTTGTTCTTCACATACCATGGTCCGTTGACATAGTTAACTTCTTGCTGCTCTACACCCTTTTTCTCAGCTTATGGAGTAGTGTTCTGAGTGATCTAAAGTTGCTTAGCTTTAGCTTCCTCCATGATGAAAGCTTGCCCTTGGTTGATCTTAAGCAGGTGATCAACCTTGGCCGTCAACTTATCTATCTTCTGAGTATTAATATTGTTGACTTTCAAGGAGCATTCATTCTCTTGGCTTTTATTTGTTGAATTGGCAGTCATGTTCTCAATCAGCTGAAACGCTCCATTAGTGGTCAGAGTCATGAAGTCTCCATTGCTCGAAGAGTTTAGATCACTTCGGTACTCTCAGTCTTCTCCATCATAGAATATACCAAGAAAGTAATATCATCAAATCCACGGTGAGTGCACTCTCTGCGATAGTCATTGAACCACTCCCATGCATCACAAAATGGCTCTTCAGAGAGCTGTCTGAAGGAGGTAATCTTGTTTCTCAACGCAGAATCTTTGCCTTCGTATTGAAGTTGCTCAAGAACGCTGACCTGACCTGCTCCCACAAAGTAAGAAAACCAGGAAGGAGTGACTTTAACCATCTTGCAGATTTTCCATCAAGAGAGAATGGAAATAGCATGCACTTGATGTCGTCACCTGGAACTCAATTCGTACGACTAAAGCTGCAGATTTGTTCAAAGCTCTCGATGTGTTCCATTGGAATTTTTACAGGGAGTTCATGGAACACTTTCCTCTGCACTAGAGCTATCAAATCGGGATTGGTCTCAGAGTCTTGCCATGTAAAGGGTGGTGGAGTAATGGCAGAGCACGTAGTAGGGAAGTTATACGAAAGGTTTTCTACCCAATCGGAGCAGCTTGCGCCTACTGCTTCGGCTGCTGTTGTGCCCCGAGTAGAGCAGCTGCTTGTTGCGTGTGGATGGTCTGTTACGTCTGCTGTTGTATCAGTGCCATTGCAGTAGCGAGATCATCCTGATGGCCTTGATCACCCATAGTGGTGTCAGTTGGTCTTGGCTGTTGACGGTTTGTTTTTTAACATTGCGAGCTCCTGGCTGGTAAGCGTAACTAACTCTTCTGATGCGTTTCTCTGAGTATGTCTACTGGTCATGCACCCGGAGCATTAGCTGCAACAGAAAGGTAAAGCAAGTTAGAGGTCTTATACTAAATAAATAACCAAAAAATAAAGGTAAAAAAATGGTCCCCTCACAATAGTGCCAAAACTTGATACACTAAAATTGAGTGCTTCACTACAAGCTAAACAATAGTTGATGTAATACTTTAGATTTAATTCCAGAGGTCCAGTTTACACTTTACTTTTATAGGATCAATATTAAGCTAAGACAATTTGGGATTTTGAAATGAGGAATCGTAACAAGCAAGTAACATATTTGGTTTGGGTTTTTAGATTGATTAAGATGCTAGCCTAGGGTGATTAATCGGGTATTAAACATGTGTGGGCCAAATAATTATTCAAGTTCGATTAAGGACCAATCTAGAACTCGGAGCAAGCAACTCGGAGCAACCTACTTTCGCAGTGCTGCTCTCTACGCCGATCAGCCTCAAAGCCTAAGTTGTCGCTTGGTCTGAGATCTGATGGCGAGCAGTATAGAACATGTCTGATTTGTTCACAAAACACTCGAATATCTAGTTTCGTTGATTAGGGATGCAATGCTCATTCAAGTTATGTCTAGCAACCTAAAACACTTTTGATGAATATATTAAACCTAGAATCAGGCACTAAGTGGTTAGCTTGATGCATGCTTTAAGATCAACAGTGAATGAAGATAATAAATTCATGACTTATCTATGTTTAGCTCACGGATCTAACATCCTAGACTAAGCAAGGCGACTACTCAGCCATTAACAGAGTAAACACATAGGTTAATTCTGAATAATACTGCATATAAATAAAAGAGAATGAAGAGGGTTAACAAGTTCTTCTCTAAGGCAAGAGAGATGGCCTTCTCTCTTTACAAACTAGCAAATCACAAACAATGAAACTCTAGAGTTTGGTTTCTCTCTGAAAATAGCGTAGTGAATAATAGAAAAAGAGAAGAACAAGATACATGGAAGCTCCTGACGGCTAGGAGAGAAAATAGGGACGACTATGCAAATTTCGAAATATTAGAAGTTTCCTTAAAAATCTATACCGCATGAGCAGGTACTCGGGTTGCTCCGCCAGATCGGGAACATCCAATATGATTGCTCCATCCGGGAAAAACTCCAATTTGCATTCTTTTCTTCATGTATTCCTCCAGTGGTCTCATAACCTACTCCAGACCTGAAATGACTCGAAAATGACTAGATAAATTAGATAAAGACCTGAAAATAATTAAAAAAGTATATGTACAAGGTACCAAAAACGCCATATATCATTAACTTTTCCATACTCATTGTAATCCTCACCATCATTATCCGCTTCAGCAACATCAGGGATATCAGCTTCCTCTTCCCCATCATCATTCTCCCCCTCATCATTTTCATCTTCATCCAAATTATCATCATCTTCATCCCCTTCATCATCTTCTTCTTCCCCTTCATCTTCATCTTCTTCTTCCCCTTCATCTGAAACATCATTAGCATCTTCAGCTTCTCTGTTTCCATCATTAATCGTTTACATCAGACTTTTGATACACAAAGATGTACTTCATGCATTTTAGTTATCTCGAACAAGTTCTAAACTTGTCTATCACTTGTAACATGAATAGGAGGGTTGTCTGGAGCCATATGTTGCATCATTGCTTCAGGTAATGAGTAGGTTAACTCCATAACCTATGTGTTATAATCTTCTTGAGCCATTTCAACAAGTTCGGCATGTGTAGAACCTTCACTCAAAAGAACATTCTCGCTCTTTTAAATTTATCAACCATAAAATTCCAAGAGTCATCTTTCAATAATCATTCTTCGTACACTACAGGTAACTGGCGCATCATCTGCAAAAAGTCAAAGTAAAACACATTAGCAAACATAAAACATCAACTTCAAAAACTTCAAAAGAGAAGACTTTCATGTAAGTCTTCTCTTATTAGCTAGAAACTTTAATAAACATGAATGTTGGTAACCTCATAAATATCACCAATTGACTTATTAATTTCATTTAGTAACCTCAATATGGACTAATATACATAAACTAACAAGATAATGTTAAAAAGTCTTTATAGTTTTAGAGAAAATGAAATTTCATTTATGGAAGTCGTCCATTTAGGTCACTTTTGCATTTGAAAATTTACAAAGGAAGACTTCCAGAAAAGTCTACTCTTCAGCAAACTTCTTTGAAAGTCTTCCTTTATAAATCTTGGTTTACTTTTACTAACAAAAAAAAATTTCAAAAACATGTTAGTTTTGCAATTGCTCTTATTGTGTCAGAAATTTGACTTTCTTTGGAAGACTTACAAGAAAGTCATCTGCTAAACGACTTTTCTGTAAGTCTTCTGAACTTTCGGTGAAAATTTTCTCACTCACTGTCAGTGAAAGTTTTTTTAGGTTATTTTTGCAATTGAAAAATAAAATTTAAATATTTAATTTTATCTAGAAGACTTACACATAACTCTTCCAGAAAACGACTTTCGTGTAAGTCTTATGTAGTAACCAAGATTTGACCAGAATCTCAGAATAAAATTCTTGACGACTTCCGTGGAGGTCGTTTGCTTGACGACTTACAAGGAGGTCATCTAGATAAAATTAAATATGTAAGTTTTTTTTCAATTACAAAAGTAACATGGGATAATTTTCACCGACAGTGAGAAGACTTCTACTGAGAATTTGGAAGATTTACAGGAAAGTCGTTTGACATACGACTTCTATGTAAGTCGTCCAAAGAAAGTCAAATTTCCGATACAATACGGTCAATTGCAAAACTAACATGTTTATCTTATACGACTTGCAGGGAAGTCGTCTCTGGTATTGTCAAGATTTTTTTGTTAACAAAGAATAATAGACGACTTCTAGAGAAATTTTTTTTAAAAACACACGTAAAAGATAATTGCAAAACTAACTTTTGCATATACCAGAAGACTTCCATGTAAGTCTTTACTTCCATAAAACTTACACGAAAATCTTCTTGGCGAACATATATGGAAATTTTTGATTTCATACCTTAAATTAGTTAGATAACTTCTTTAACACTTCTCCAAGTACACATAAGCTCAAACGAAACCGATCCACCAATAATCGTGAGCTTGAATGGATCAAATTGCTCTATGAACCTTACAAAATTTAAAATCAAAATCTTGATTTTTTTTTGGATGAAATATAGAGAGAAAGTGAAAGAGATGTTGTTTTTAGTACAAAAAAATGAGATAGAATGAGTGAAAATCGATTTTGAGGTGCATTAAGAGTTTCAAATTGGTTGTTCATGGTGGTTGCTGAATTAATGTCAATGGTAATATTGTAAATAATTGATAAAGATGAGGATGATAGAGTAAATACACATTTTTGAAAATAATAATAATAGTATTTTTGTAAATAATTTTAACTTTTGGGGTGAATATGACAAATATATATTTTTTCTTAAAGTCATGTGTTAGTTTGTGTTTGACTTTGAGTTTTGAATCATTTTTACAAAAAAAAAACCAAAAAACTTTTACATTATACAATGAGAAAACAGCCAAAAAAAGCTTCAACTTTCAAATTTAAGCCAAAAAAGCTTAAACGTTTACGGATTTAACTGTTGACTATTCTGAGTTTCTAATTTGGCCCAGTCAAAAAAGTATGAGATTTAAAATAGCCATTATTTAAAAATTAAAGTATTTTTTGGCTCAAATACAAGTTTAAGCTTTTTTTGGCTTAAATTTGAAAGTTCAGGTTTTTTTTGGCCGTTTTCTCATGAGAAAACAGCCAAAAAAAGCTTCAACTTTCAAATTTAAGCCAAAAAGAGCTTAAACTTGTATTTGAGCCAAAAATACACTAATTTTTAAATAATAGCTATTTTAAATTTCATACTTTTTTGACCGGGCCAAATTAGAAACCCAGAATAGTCAAAAGTTAAACTTATAAACGTCGTTAAGTAGTTAAACGTCGTTTTTTAAAAAAAAAAAAGATTCATCAAACTATGTAGTTTTGCATATTTTCCAAAAAAAAAATCATCCCTTCTTTTCTCTTTCACGACAGAGAAAAAAAGACAGAGCCACCAAATTAAAGAAAACCCTAATTCTCTAATCTCTCAATTCTCTAATCTCCTAAACCCAAACAATTGACGACACCGAGAATGGCTAGAACGATGGGGTTACTTCAGGCTCTTCGTACTGAAGGAACAGAAGGGGAAAGTGTTAGGGAACCTAAAGAAGAACCGAATGAGCAACAAAATCAAGTTGATGAAGAAGGTGATAATGAAGTTGATAATGAGGCTGATCAGAATGGTATTGATGTCGAAGAAGAAGTTGTCGAGGATTTAAGTGTTCACTTTGGAGATGATGCACAAAACGAGGGTGATATGAGTGAGGGAGACAGTGGTGATGATATTTGGGATGATGATAAAATACNTCTCTAATCTCTCAATTCTCTAATCTCCTAAACCCAAACAATTGACGACACCGAGAATGGCTAGAACGATGGGGTTACTTCAGGCTCTTCGTACTGAAGGAACAGAAGGGGAAAGTGTTAGGGAACCTAAAGAAGAACCGAATGAGCAACAAAATCAAGTTGATGAAGAAGGTGATAATGAAGTTGATAATGAGGCTGATCAGAATGGTATTGATGTCGAAGAAGAAGTTGTCGAGGATTTAAGTGTTCACTTTGGAGATGATGCACAAAACGAGGGTGATATGAGTGAGGGAGACAGTGGTGATGATATTTGGGATGATGATAAAATACCAGACCCATTGTCATCTGATGACGATGAAGAAGAGTTTGAGCGTAGAGAAGAAGTTGCAAATACACTTGGTTGTGAAGAACTTCTGTATTTAGGAAAAACGTATGGATGTGCCTCTGATTTTAAAGTGGCTTTGCTTAGGTATTCTCTACGATCAAGGTATGATATCAAACTCTATAAGTCTTGTGCTAAAGCGCTTGGTGCAAAATGCTCTGATGTAGAGTCTAAGTGTCCTTGGAGAATTTATTGTTCACATGAAAGAAGAAGACATAAGATGCAAGTGAAGGTATTTGTGAATGAGCATTGTTGCATTAGGTCAGGGCATTCGAAGATGTTGAAGACTTCTTCTCTTGCCATGCTCTTTGAGGAAAGACTAAGAATAAATCCTAAATTTACTAGGACAGAGATGGCGGATGAGATACAAAGAGAATATAATCTCACTGTCACTGAGGAGCAGTGTGGAAAAGCGAAGTCTAAGCTTTATCGAGAAAGAAAAGCCAGCCATGAAGCTCACTTTTATCGGATTTGGGACTATCAAGCTGAGGTCCTAAAATCTAATAAGTACTCTACTATGAAGATTGAGACTGTTCCAGGGCCTGTGGTACGGAGCAAACAGAGATTTGATCGCCTCTACATGTGTTTTACAGCTCAAAGAGAGACATGGATTGAAACTTGTAGACCCATCATTGGTTTAGATGGAGCATTTCTTAAATGGGATATAAAAGGACATTTATTGGCTGCTGTTGGAAGAGATGGTGACAACAGAATAGTTCCAATTGCTTGGGCTGTAGTGGAGGTCGAGAATAACATAAACTGGGAGTGGTTTGTGAGATTGTTAAAGGAAGATTTGGGACTACAAGATGGCTCCAAATTCACCATCCTTTCAGACAAACAAAAGGTTAGAAGGTGGATTTATTTATTTTTCTCTATAAAATGTATTGAATGTCTACTTAATAATTTATGCAGGGCTTAGTGAATGCTGTTAAAAATGAACTACCAGAAGCAGAATATCGAATGTGTGCAAGACACATATTGTCAAACTGGAAAAGAGACAGCAAGGATCCTGAGTTACTTGACATGCTAGAGGATATTAGGAGGCAGTGTATGGTTCGTAATGCAAAGAGAGCTATTCTTGCAAGTAGATTGAAAACACATTTTACTAAGAAGGTGCACACTGAGATTGAACTCAACCAAAAGAAAGCTAAAGAATTGAGAAGGTATATTGCTTGTGGAAACGTGCATGAGATTGATGACCATAGTGTTTCTTATCGTGTGGACATGGATCTCAAAACATGTGGGTGTATAAAATGGCAGCTCACTGGAATCCCTTGTATACATGCTGTTTGTGTTATTAGAGCCAAGAAGATTAGGACAGAAGATTATGTTGCTGGCTATTACACAGCCCAAAATTGGCGACAAACATATTCTCGTGGGATTACACCTGTCCAAGGTATGAAGTTATGGCCTCGGTTAAATAGGTTAGGAGTTTTACCACCGCCATTTAGAGTAGGAAACCGTGGAAGACCAAGTAATTATGATAGGAAGAAAGGTCTTAATGAGACTTCATCTAAGGCTACCAAGATGACACGAGACAAGAGAGTCATCACATGCTCAAATTGTCATGTTGAAGGTCATAACAAGGTGACTTGTCCCAATGACACAGTTGAGAGTGCTCCAAAAAGGCCAAGAGGCCGACCAAGAAAGGATTTGGTACGTGTGTTTCATGTGTATTCTTTTATCAAGTTGTTTGTCTTTTTGTTTTTTTTTTTTTTTTTGTAACACTGTTTGTCTTTTTGTTTTGATTAACTACTTTGGTCTAATGTTGTAGGGAGAATACTCTCAAGCACAAGGAATCTCTCAAGGACTCTCTCAAGAGTCATCTCAACCTTCACAAGTGTGATATTAATAAGTTTATGTTTTCTACTTTTTTGGGTGAACTTGACAATGTATGTTTTTGATCTTGGAACTGTTTTTTTTTTCTTAATTTTGGCATTGTCTGTTTTTTTTCTTATCTTGGAACTGTTAGGCTCTTATGTTCCTGAGACTACAACTGAGAAAATTGTTTTGAGTTTAAAAGAAAGAGAGTCTGAAACTCTTGTAGATTAAAAGAAAGAGAGACTGAAACTCTTTCACTGAGGATTTTTTATTGCAAGCCTTATGATCTCTGGACCATTTCAGTGATGACTAGCACTCACAGATACACGTAAATGTAGATATTATTTTTCTTTGATCAGTCTATTCATAAACAATTTATTTACGTCTTAGCCATGAAGGTTATATGTGAATAAGATGACTTGATCATCTTACTCACATACTGGATGATGATCATGTGATAGGGCACGTGGTTGCTGGTGTCGTTTCTAGTAGTATTAGTTAAGTCCATGAGAAGAAAGTTTGCAGGTTAACAACTCATGTTTTTATAATAATCATCAACTATTTTATATTATTTTAGTTTAATTATTACAAGCTTTAAATTATTCTATATGAACCTCTAGTTAGTTCTCTTGTGTCGATTATGGTAAGCTCATTGTAGTCACAGTGTTTTGCTAGAACTTCCCAGTTCATGGCTCTTTTTTAGCTTAAAGGTTATGCTCTGGTTTCACTTTAACATGAGAATGCCTTGTCTTCATCAGAGATTAGAGAACTGAGAGATTAGAGAATTAGGGTTTTTAATTTAGGAGTTTTGATTTTTGTCTGTCGTGAAAGAGGAGAAGAAGAGATGAGAAAAAATAGAAGAGATGCAAAACGACGTAGTTTCATTAATTTTGAATCAGTTTTTAAAGCAACGTCATTTAGCTACTTAACAGACGTTTACGGATTTAACTGTTGACTATTCTGAGTTTCTAATTTGGCCCAGTCAAAAAAGTATGAGATTTAAAATAGCCATTATTTAAAAATTAAAGTATTTTTTGGCTCAAATACAAGTTTAAGCTTTTTTTGGCTTAAATTTGAAAGTTCAGGTTTTTTTTGGCCGTTTTCTCATNCAAGCTTTAAATTATTCTATATGAACCTCTAGTTAGTTCTCTTGTGTCGATTATGGTAAGCTCATTGTAGTCACAGTGTTTTGCTAGAACTTCCCAGTTCATGGCTCTTTTTTAGCTTAAAGGTTATGCTCTGGTTTCACTTTAACATGAGAATGCCTTGTCTTCATCAGAGATTAGAGAACTGAGAGATTAGAGAATTAGGGTTTTTAATTTAGGAGTTTTGATTTTTGTCTGTCGTGAAAGAGGAGAAGAAGAGATGAGAAAAAATAGAAGAGATGCAAAACGACGTAGTTTCATTAATTTTGAATCAGTTTTTAAAGCAACGTCATTTAGCTACTTAACAGACGTTTACGGATTTAACTGTTGACTATTCTGAGTTTCTAATTTGGCCCAGTCAAAAAAGTATGAGATTTAAAATAGCCATTATTTAAAAATTAAAGTATTTTTTGGCTCAAATACAAGTTTAAGCTTTTTTTGGCTTAAATTTGAAAGTTCAGGTTTTTTTTGGCCGTTTTCTCATTATACAATGCATATAATGAACATCCTAAACATTAGTGTTTTCTTACAACTTTCCTTTTCTGGAAAAACAAAATCTGAACGTCATGTATCAAATTCATAAAAGAAGAGGGATTATTATGCTTGATGATTGTATAAAAATTTAGCACATAAATGAACATATATATATTGAGCCCATTGAAGCATAGTATATATATATACTAGAATACATCATTTTGTTCAAATTTAATAAAACATGCTTATTATAAAAAATCTTTAAAACTTTATATTTACTCAAATACCAAATGTTTTTAAAATGTCTTATCAATTAACAAAATATATAATATTTTGTTTAGATTTCTTTTGAAATTAACGGGTTACCAAATAGAAATTTATTAATTTTGTTTAAATTTAATAAATTATATCTGTTTTGAAAAATAAACAATCAATGCAAGTTAAGATTTATCAAAACTCCAAATATTTTAAAACATAAATGCTACCCGAAGTCCAAATTCTATCACCATACTTGAATGTATGTTAACAGGGATTGCTAGGAGAACGTATATTCATAGCATGTGCTTCCCTTAACCAAAAAAGAAACATTGTCTCAGGAAACACTTTGAAAAACACAATAACATATATTTAACTAATTACTAGTCTTAAGTAATAATATTTATATATATGGACTTACGTTTACAACATTATAATCATAATTCTAAGAAAGACATTTATAAATCCATTATTAATTCATTATTAATTTACTAATCAAAGATATAATTTATTGAAAAAGCTAAAAGATTTTTAATTTTACAAAAATAAATAGAGTAATAAAACAATTTAGCCGACTTACGTCTTCTTTCCACGAACCTTTTCTGAAGTTTAAGATTTCACATTAACAAAATAACTTTATCTCACTTTCTCTTATAGATCACTTTAGTTAATGTAAAACAATCATTTGGAAAAGTTCAAAAAAAAAAAGAAAAAAACAATCATTTGGATTTTCGTATTTACAACAACGTTATTATCTACTTCAATAATTTTCATATATTTTTCTAAACTGTGAACAACAATCATAATTTTATAAAGATGTCATAGGTTGCATCAGCCAGAGGAGTTTTTCGAAGTTGAAACTGATAAAATTTTATCTTCATTGAACTGTATCACAAGAAAAATTGATTGATTTGGCTATTTTATTTATCGAAAGAGAATTTAAATGAACATTATTTTTGAAAGTCTAGTCAATGAGTTCATAAATCAGAAAATAAGATAAATTATATTTAGAACTATTTTATAATATTTTAATTTTAATATACTGATTTTTAGACTTTTTCTCATTATGAATGAAGGCATATCTATACTATTAAAGCTGGAGTACATTTTAGAAGTAACCCTTAAAATTATAACTTAGTTACACCTAAATGCCACTGAAGTATTAATTAGTCTTAGTTTTAAGTATTAACTGTTTTTTGTTATTTAAACATAATTTCCTAAATCATATGTACAACAAATCAATACAAGATCTCCTTTTTGAAATTACTTTGATTTTCCACTAATAGTACAATCTGTTAATATTACAATTTGTGCCATTGAAACATAAAATTCAAAAAGATAAATTTTAACTATAACAATATATTTTCAAATATAAATTCATTTAACTTACGTTGACAAATATTTTAGGATCAATGTATTCTCCTTTCACGTGACTTGCCAAATAAACTATACAAATATATGCAATTTTCCACCTCCATAAATATCTATGGATCTCTTCTCATATTTCTCTCTAGTTCCATTGATATCTAATCTGTTTAATTCTGCTTTGTGAAGCCCAAATTCGCTTAACTGATTTAAATTAGATTAGTTTAATTTTTAATGTTAATAAATCCAATGCAAAAATAAAATTATTTTTTTCAAACTAATATTATTAATGTGTCACAATAAAATATAAAAAACATTAACTAGCTAGGTAATACATTTGAAATCAGTAATATGTAAAACTAATTGGGATTTTTTCAAAATTGACTCAAAACTTGACCTCAATTGCAAAACCAACCCATGATTTTTTTGAAACTTCCACTTTTCCTTTTCACCCTAGAAGTTCGGATAATTCACGAAAATACCATTACTTTTTTTTTTGAAAATGATTGTATTACCATATCATCCTCATCTTCATCAAGTATTTATAATATTGTCATTGGCTTCAATACACCAACCACCATGAACAACCATTTTGAAGCTTTTAATGCTTCTAAAATAAACATCTACGTCTTTATATTCTTATTTCTTACACACACAAACTATTTTCCTTTCACTTTCTCTCTTATTACTTCCCAAAATCCCAACTTTTTGATTTTAAAATTTATAAACTTATTAATGTTACTAAAATTCATGATTCTTGGTCAAGAACAAGTATGTAACTTTCAATAAGAAATGATATGTACTTGGAGAAGTTAAACATGAATCTCACCAAATTTAAGAAGAATTTTTATTTTTTCAGATCTGGTTCGTGGAGAAGACTAAACTGAAAGTCTTTTCCACCGAGAAGATTTACAGGGAAGTCTTCTAGGAAGTCTTCTAGCAGAAGACTTCCCTGTAAGTCTTCTAATTCTTATTTTTGTGATTTTGGTCTTCTGTTGGAAGTCTTCTGTCGAGAAGACTTCCTGGAAGTCTTCCACAGAAAGTCAAATTTCTGACACAATTTGGTCAATTGCAAAGCTAACCTATTTTTCGAGAAGACTTACATGGAAGTCTTCTCATTTTTCTCGAAAAGACTTACATGGAAGTCTTCTCTAGAAGTCTTCCTTTCTAAATTTATAATTGCAAAAATGACCTTTCCGGAAGACTTCCTAGAAGTCTTCTACCAGAAGAAGACTTCCACGGAAGTCTTCTCAGGAAGACTTACATGAAAGTCTTCTAGTACATTATATGCTAGAAGACTTTCATAAAGTCTTCTATTACATTATATGCTAGAAGACTTTCCAAAAACTTATAAAATTTTTTTAATTTTTTTAAAAAAATTCTTCCGAAAATTCTCAGAAAACTTCAAGTGAAATTTATATTTTGTGAATTTGATTAAGTTTTCTTAAAATTATTTTTCTTTTAATTTTAGTAAATTTAACTAAATTTTTGTGTTGTTGTGTTATGTTATAAGTGTTAGATAATGTTATAGACATTATGTTGTAGACATGAACATATTTACCAAAAAAAATTCATTAAACATTTTTATCTTTTTTTTTGCAAGATAATGTTGTAGACATGAACATATTTACCAAAAAAAATTCATTGACATCTCTTCAAATTTGTAAAATAATCCACAAATTAAAGATTACAAATACAAATCACAAAATAAATCATAAACAAAATTATTACACATGTACATTATGTTAGAAGACTTTGAGAAAGTCTTCTTGTACATTATGTTAGAAGACTTTGAGAAAGTCTTCTCACAAAGTCTTCTAACATATAATGCACTGGAAGACTTTCTGAAAGTCTTCCCACAGAGAACAAAGTCTTCTCAAAAGTCTTCTCAAAAGTCTTCTAAAATCTGACCCAGATCTGAAAAACCTGCATATCTAAAAATATTCAAATATCCTCAAAATAAAGAAAAAGAGTAGAATATGAGATATATCTACCTTTATAGAATATACAAAAAAACATATCCATCATATATATATATATATATACCTTTAAAGGAGTAGAAGATGAGAACCAAAAAATCTGCAAAACATGATAAATTAGTGAGAAGACATGAGATAAAAATAAAAAATTTATATAAAGTTTGTTGTTCTTCAAGTTCAAAAATATTAGAAAGAGGTTAGAAAGTTTTAGTTTGGGAAAAAGGTAAGAACTTTAAGCAATAAGAAGTTACAAATGATGTAAATCAGACATGAAAACTTACTGAAACACTCAAATATGTTATGAAAGAGGAGACATTGGAGAAGATTTCGTCAGAAGACAATCATAAAGTTTTCCAGATCTGAAAACTTGTAAATCTAAAGAGTAAAAGATGAGAACTATATAAAAGAGATTAGAGAGAGGTTTGAGAGTTTTAGAGTGAGAAACATTATATTTTCTTGCAGCAATTTGAGAGGAAGAGAGAGTATGTGTAAACTTTCTTTATATAGGGGGAGACAAAAATTGTAATTAGGTTAAATATTTTCGATTCAGAAGACTTTCAGGTAAGTCTTCTGAGAAGACTTTCAGTTAAGTCTTCTGAGAAAACATAAGACTTTCTGGGAAGTCTTCTGAGAAGACAGAAGACTTTCAGGAAAGTCTTCTGAGAAGACAGAAGACTTTCAGGGGAAGACTCAGAAGACTTCTCTGAAAATCTTCTACCCCTTGAATTTACTATTCGCCCAGAAGACTTACATGTAAGTCTTCTGGTGTAATATCTTTTAGTAGACTTAAGTCTTCTAATACCTTAAACTAAATAGCAAACTAAATATCAATAAACACTTCACTAAACTTATAATCAACTCCAAAACTATTTAATATACACAAAACTAAACAAATATATGTAAAAAATGATTTTTCAAAAAAATTGGTTAGGCTTCCAAAATCTAACCCTAAAGATACATACAATACTATGACATATGTTTCCAAACCCTAGACCAAAGAATATCATAAGATAATACATTCACTCATCTATGTTGAGAAAAATTCAATTTTACTAGATTTTGATTTATATCATTTACAAATGCTTATTATTACATGATTTAGATTTTTCTCCCATAAAAATATTTTTTATATAATTTATAAATTATTTTAAGATTTACTAAACGAGAAGACTTACATGTAAGTCTTCTTAGAAGACTTACAAAATCACAGAAGACTTAAAAAAACGGAAGATTTAAATAGGCTATAAAGGTAAAACGCATATAGTGGTTTTTTTTTTGTCATAAGGGGGCTGTTGTAATTTCACTACACTTTTAGGTTACTTTTGCATTTGATCGATGTTTGGGTACATTTTTGCATTTGAATTCAAATTTTAGGTTAGTTTTGGCAATTTTCCCAAACTAATTAGTCAAATAAACTAAAAAATATTTTTACACCAAAAAATATTTTGATATAGTCAGAAACAATAAAAATGACATTGATAGATGATTTACACAAACATAAAATATTAACTTATTTTTATTCATGTTTAAATTAAAAATATATTGTGTTTTTAAAGAACATAATTTATTTTATGGTTTGGTTTGGTTTGGTTTTGATAGACACAAGATTTGTTTTTTATAATTTATATGATTAAAGACTAAAATATGAAAAAATTTGTATTTAGATTTTGATCAAAAACCGAACCAACCCAAATATAACTTTGAATTAATTTTCTTAAATATTTAATGTATTGACAAACTTGAAATTATACTAATAACTTACTAAAAATTGAAATATTCAAAATTAGCATACTAATTTTATAAATGTAAGACATAATTTGTGGACCATATAAATATATATGATTTTGGGTTAACATACGTTAATATATTAAATTCTCAGTTATTGATGAAGAAACTCAAACGTTAAAGTTTAAATGTTATCTCACAACTTAAATGTAACTAAATTAATATTTTCTGGAAAATATCCCGCGCTTTCAGGCGCGGGTCAAAATCTAGTTTTTTTTAATCGTTTAGGTACGGTATTAGTGCTCGCACGGCGGCTCTGCGTATATTTTAATATTACTAGATCCACTGTCGGAGTCGTACATTTAAATATATAATATTATATATTTATTTAGTTTTTGACATGTTAAATATTATTTTAAAAAATATGTTAAAAATAAGAGATATAGTTTTTACTTCCCTTTGTGATTTAGTGAGTGGATTTTTTTCTATTGGTTTAATAGTCTTTGTATGTTGTATTTAGAATCTTTTAGTTTTCAAATTGCTAGAATAAAAATTAATCATTTATATGTTTTAGTGGTTAATTTCCGAATAAAAAATGTTAATTTTCATTTGTTTTGATTTAATAATAACTAAATTGGTAGTGACTACTCTTTCTAGATGCATGTTGGATGAACAAACAAATACAATAGTGATATTTTATTTAAAGTTAATGATTTCAGTGACAAATTCTAAAGAAAAAGTTCATTACCAAAAAATTCTAACATTTATTTTATTCTTTGTTACATAAGACCATAATTTATTAGTAACAATGATCTAACTATTTATAACTTATGAATTTAATTTAGTGGTATTAAATCCAGTAAAACCAAACAAATTAAAACCAAACCGAATTGAACTGAAATAGAAAAAATAGTTTAGATTTTTTAATAAAGAATAAGTCGAATGAATGTTATTTATAGAAAACTGCAGTATATAATATGGTTTAGTATATAAACTAATCAAACCAAATAAACCAAAGAAACCAATTAATTTAAAATATTAGTATATTTATATGTCAATTTTATAGTATTATTAATAATATATACATAATTTATTTTATAAATATGATATTTATAATAAAAACATTAATTTTATTTTTACTTCATTTTAAGTTAAATAGTTATTTTATTTTTCTCATTTTCATTAATTTCAATAAAAAAAAACTGGAAATTAATGGTATATAGATAGAACAAAACCAAATTATATATAGTTTTAATGTTAGTTAATTTTCATAAACTAAAAACTGAGAAAATCAAACCAAAAATATACCGAAATCCGGATTGAACATGCCTAATTTAACTTGATAAAATATTTTTAACGTCAAATTATTTTCTAAACGGTTCTATGTACATATCATACAATTCTATTACTTTATTATAGAAAATAAATAGTTTCATTATTACCATATTATTATGATAAATATTATATTATACGTTATTAAAAATATCCAAAAACTTATCTTCATATCTATCCGTAAAAAAAAAAAATTGGACCCAAACCTGATCTAAGCACTAAATAAATCATTTCTCATAAAATGATCTAAATTATTAATATTTAGTCAAAAAATATTTATGATTATTTTTAATATGTACCAAATAAACTTATTTTATCTAACATTATTGATAAAAAGTTAAATTAATCATAAATACTATATTAAATACATGAAAGTAATTTATATATCCACATACTTAACAAATTATCTTTTCATAATATTTATTTAAAGAATAATCAAGATTAAACGTTCGAAGTGAAGAAAGAAAAATTTTGTGATGCAAAAGAGTAGGTCTTGACCGTTTTGGTTTCTATTATATATTGTTTCATTTACAACTATCAAATCAAATTGGAAGTAAACTACCAACTATTAATTATCATTACCACAACAGCCATTAGAGTAGAGTCATAAATACAAAGGTATGAGAAGGATAAGTAAAATAGTTATGGTGTTGGAAGAGAGAAACTGAAAATGAATACGAATGAGATCTAGATAGAATGAGAAAGAATCTCAAATTGTGGAGAGAGAATATGATGTTGTTGTTTTGCTCGATTGAAATCTAAAGATAGATAAGCTTTACAATATTTTCTGATTTTCTATTTATTTTGATTTGACCCACTTATGCTAGAAAAGTATTGGTTTTGTTTCATGAAGAACCAACGTGAGTCATAAAAATATCATGTAGAAAACTATAACTTTTTTATAAATAATTCACGGATCCAATGCTCTACGATTATGATCATGTTTATTAACTTTCTCTAATGCGGGTGTATCAATATCTCTGCTATAGAGGAATGGCTTTTATGATTGATATTGACAAAGGATTACACGATATATATACTTGAATACATGTAGAGTTTTGTGAATAAGGAATATCTACTTTCTATATATTCTACATGCCCCCTCAAGATGAAGTGAGTTGACGAACGCCAATCTTGCCAAATAGTTCCAGGAACCGTGATCGTTGAAGTGCCTTTGTCATACCGTCTGCGAGTTGGTCACTTGTGGAGACGTGAAATACACAAAGAGCTCCTGTCTGGATAAGGTTACGAATAAAATGGTAATCCAATGCAACATGTTTCATACGCGAATGAAACACTGGATTAGCGCAGAGATAAGTTGCACCAATATTATCGCAGTAGATGACTGGTGAAGAGGGTATGACGATGCCTAGTTCTGTTAGCAAAGAGCAATCCCAACGTAGCTCGGAGGCAGTGTTAGCAACAGCTCTATACTCGGCCTCTGTCGATGATCTAGAGACACTCGATTGTTTCTTGGCAGACCAAGATATAGGTATCGATCCCATGAAGATGATGTACGCGTTTGTAGATACGTAGTCATCACTGTCCCCTGCCCAATCCGCATCAGAGTATGCATGAAGGGAAAGAGGAGAGTTCTTTCGTATGAGAATGCCATGCGCAGCTGTCCCTGCGAGGTATCTCAACACTCTTTTCGCCGCAGTCCAGTGATCCTCTCTAGGTAGATGCATAAATTGTGAAAGTTTGTTGACAGCGTACGCTATGTCGGGACGAGTGAAAGCCAAGTATTGCAAGCTTCCAACGACCATCCGATATTCCTTTGGATTCAGTAAGGGCGCACCAGAGTTGAGAGTTAACTTGGGGTGGGAAGCCATTGGAGTGGTCACTGGTTTAGCATCTAACATGTTGGTCTTGGTGAGAAGATCAATCACATACTTTTGTTGCATAAGGTGTAATCCAACAGAAGTTCTAGTCGCTTCAATCCCAAGAAAGTAAGAGAGATTACCGAGATCCTTGATGGAGAAACGTGAGGACAGTGTAGCAATGATGCGATCAACCAGCAAGCCGCTACTTCCAGTGACAACAATATCATCAACATACACCAGGATGTAGACACGATGTCCGCCTTGATTGTAAACAAATAGTGATGTATCTGCCGCAGAATTGTAGAAACCAGCAGAAAGTAATGTCCTTTTTAGTTCTTCGTACCATGCTCGCGGAGCCTGTTTGAGGCCATACAGAGCTTTACGCAACCGGCAAACGTGCTGTGGTCGATCTTTATCTACGAACCCCGGCGGCTGTGTGACGTAGACTTCATCTTGTAGAGTTCCTTGTAGGAATGCGTTATTCACGTCCAATTGGCAAATTGGCCAATCATGTCGAACAGCATGTTCCAGAACCAAGCGTACCGTTGTGGACTTGATAACAGGGCTAAACGTTTCAGCATAATCCAAGCCATATCTTTGATTGAATCCACGAGCCACCAAGCGCACTTTGTGCCTGTCAATTTGACCGTTTGGAAGATACTTTAGAGTAAAAATCCATTTAGTATCAATAACATTTTGATTTGGAGCTGGGGGAACCAAATCGTATGTATGATTCGCAGAGACAGCATCAAATTCCATTGACATTGCATTACGCCATTTGCGATCTTGCAGTGCCTGATTTACTGTGGTAGGGATGACGGGGCGAGTGTTTACGGTGAGGGAGAATTTGGTAGTTGGTTTCACAATGTTATTTTTGGAACGGGTTCTCATGCTGTGTTGGTTTGCTGGTGGGTTTGGGGGAGGAGAAGGGCTATTTTGTGGGGATATAGCAGGTGATAATGGAGGTTCGGGGTTGGTTATATTTCTGGTTTCCTGGTTTCTGTTTGAGGTTCCTGGGATTGTTTCAGTTTCCGAGTTTAAAGGGAACGTACCTGTTGAAACTCTTTCTGAACTCATCTGGTCTCCACGAGCAGGTTGATTACTCGGGATAGACGAGTTCACATGCTATGTTGAGTCTGAGATTGCAGACGGAGATGACGGAGACAGCACAGTCCGGTCAGAATCCGAGCTTGGAGGTGCAGGAGAACGAGCTGACGCGAGTGGGTGTTTGGGAATTGGTATGAAGGTTGGTTCAGAGAAGCTGGGATACTCCTGAATGATAGGTGAAGAGCTTGGCATTGCATGTGTGCTGTACGGGAAGACGTCTTCTTGAAATTGAACATGCCTTGAGGTGTAAACACGTCCAGTAGTGGGTTCCAAGCATAGATATGCACTCTGAGTTAAAGAGTACCCAACAAGCACACAGCGGACAGAGCGATCTTCAAGTTTTGTTTCTGTATATGGTCGCAGCCATGGAAAACAGCTGCAGCCAAATACCCGAAGCTTCAAGTAATTGGGTTGCTGTCCAAAAAGCTTGGCGTAGGGAGATACACCTTGCAGTACTGGAGTTGGGAGCCTGTTAATAAGATAGACTGAGGTGGCAAATGCATATGGCCATAGGCGTTTTGGAACTGAGGCTTTGTTGAGCAGAGTTAATCCAGTCTCAACTATGTGTCTGTGTTTTCTTTCGGAGATGCCGTTATGCTCAGGAGTGTGTGGGGGAGAAGTAAGGTGAGATATACCATTTGCGGTCAGGTATGGGCGCAGTCCGATGAATTCACCTCCATTGTCTGAATACAAAGTGATGATCTTGCATTGAAATCGGTTTTCCAACAGACTTTTGAAAGCTGTGAATGTCTCGCGAACTTCAGATTTCTTCTTGAGGGGATAGAACCACGTGTAGCGGGTGTAGTGGTCTATAAAAATGAGATAGTACTTATACTGATCCGACGATAGAATAGGCGAGGTCCATACATCGGAATACAGGTATTGAGGAGGTTTTTGAAAGTGTATAGTGTTTGTTTGGAAGGGTAGTTTGTGAGTTTTATTAAGGAGACAATCAGAACAAGAAGAAAGCTTTTGGATTGAATCTGAAACAGGTAAACTGAATTGCGAGACAAGAGATTTTAAAACTGAAAAAGATGGGTGTCCAAGTCGAGAGTGCCACGAGGAGGAGGTGGTTTTGGGAGATGGTGACGCAAAGAAGGTTGAGGCGTTGGGTGAGGTCAGTGGCCACTCATACAGCTCGTTCTTAGTTTTGCCTTGGAATAATCGCTCCCCCGTGCTGAGATCCTTCACCTGAAAGTGAGCCAGAAAGAATTCAACAGAAACTTTGTTAGTGTTGCATAATCGGTAAACAGAAACAAGATTTTTCTGAAGATTAGGAACACATAAAACATCACGCAAGGTTAAAGGTTGAGAGGGAGTGGGAAGTAAGGTAGAACCAGTGTGCGAGATCGCGAGACCAGTGCCATCAGCAATCGTGACTTCTTCTCCACCATTGTATGGCTGGTGTAGCGAGAGGTTCTGGAGATCAGTAGTGAGATGGTGTGTGGCGCCACTATCGAGGATCCAATTGTTTGGATGATACGGTGTTGTTGCTGTGAGATTTGCGCGAGGCTGCCATGGCGCAGAGCTGAAACCTGATTTGTAACCGGAGCCATACGCTTGTCCAGAAAGTTGGAGTTGTGAGCACCGCTGAGCGCTATGTCCATGAACTCCGCACAGTTGACATCTACCCTGATATCCACGAGATTGCCTTTGATCAGGACGAGCTGAGAAGTTTTGTTGCTGCTGCCATGTTGGTGCGTTCCTGTTGCTCGATTTGTTTGAGCCTCCATAGTGTGGCTGATGACGATTGTTGTTGGATGGGCGGGGACCATTGTACGTCGCGGCGTTAGCTGAGATGGGGAGAGATGATGCAGGAACAACTGCTGTCTTAAGTTTAACCTCATGATTTAATAGCCTTTCATGAACTTCAGTGAGGGTAGGAGGTGTATCGCGACCCTCAATCTGGTCTATGACCAGTTTGTATT
Source organism: Sinapis alba (assembly GCA_012274485.2). Lineage (NCBI taxonomy): Eukaryota > Viridiplantae > Streptophyta > Magnoliopsida > Brassicales > Brassicaceae > Sinapis > Sinapis alba. The sequence continues at coordinate 255,365 of MU105627.1, read as the reverse complement.
CCTCCGGAAGTCCTTCAAGAACATACTCGATCTGATCTTCATGATCAAGCGGTTTACCCAGGAGGGCAATTTGATCAAACCGGGTCGTTAAACCCTGGAAGTACTCATCAATAGTCTTCGTATCTTTCTTCCAGACTTTCAGTTGTTGCTTCAATTGTTTAAAATGAGCTCGGCTTGGCTTAGCATACGTTGCGGACAACGTATCCCAGATCTCCGATGCAGTCTGTGAAGTGGAGAGAATCGGCTGGAGTGCCGAAGAGATAGCACCAAGGAGAGCTGAGAAGATTAAGCGATCTTGTCGTTTCCATATCAAATACGCGGGATTTGTTGAGATCGTTCCTTCATTGGTGAGAGTTGGTAACAGAACAGTGATGGAACCATCAAGATAACCAGCTAAATCATAGCCGTCAAAGAGGGCGTGAACCTGTCGACTCCACATGACATGATGTAGTTGGTGGAGTTGAGTTTGGTAACGTTGGACATATTCACGTTAACAATGGTTTGAGTTTCTGAAACATTGATTGTTTCACTGTGAGTTGCAGGGGAAGCCATGATAATGGTGGCGAAAAAGAAAATGAGAAGGATGAAGAAGAAGAAGAGAGGCGGCCACCGATTAGGTTTTGTGAAGTAGGTATCGTTGCTCTGATACCATATAGAGGAATGGATTTTATGATTGATATTGACAAAGGATTACATGATATATATACTTGAATACATGTAGGGTTTTGTGAATAAGGAATATCTATTTTCTATATATTCTACATATGCTTCCTATGCTGAATAATAAAAAAGATACTTTTGGTGAATGAAAAGTAGAATACCATATGCATATAATTATTGTATCAGTCCATCATTATTTTTATTGTTTAAATTAGATATCAGTTCATAATCTACATAACTAATAGATTAATTTTAGATGTTACATGCAAACTCACAACAAAATGATCTAAACCATAACCTAAAAAATAATTAAATTTTCATGGTAAACTATTCACAAGAATTAATAGACATCCACTTGATATGATAAGATATGCAAAAGGAGAATGCCAAACATGGTTTACGGAAAACATCGATTAATAGTGGATGTGGATGGATATTGCTAGATAGTTATGGACGGCCACTGCTTATGTGTATAAGAAATCTAAGACAAAGAGAATCTGCACTGCATACGGAGTTGGAAGAATTATGATGGGCAATGGAAAACGTGCTGAACCATTCAACATGTCAGCGATTTGGGACGGACTACAAAGACTTGCTAGCAATGATAAGGAAACCTCGGGCATGACCAAATTTCTCAACAAAAATATAGGAGATAAAAGAATTGAAGGGAAGATTTTAGGATTTCATGATTAGCTACACTCCCCAGGAGAAAAATGGAACTGGAAATTTTGAAGCTAGAACTGCTCGATCACTTCATTGGAATTTTTATTTTGTTGGTTGTTCTATTCCGGTTTGGTTACCCAGACCACCTCAAGTTTGAGTAATAAAATGATCTTTTGCTGAACTCTAGCTGCAACACTCCCAAGCACGATACTTGAGGTCTCTCCAACAATCATGATTTCCGGCACAGGTGAGGCGTTTTAACGCTGGTGCTGGGACTCACAGTGGTTCCCATCTCTATGTTCTCGTTCTGGTTCAAGACGCAACATCTGTGTGTCTTTTTGCCCCTGTTCACGTTTTGTTACTTTTCACGGCGGATGCGCTCGAATCGACACCGTAAACCACCTCTCTTGACGACCCTCTCTGGATGGTCAGTAACATCTATGGCGTGAAGACGAGATATATTGTTTGCCACAGTTGAGCTCTGCATCTCGGTTTCGGTCTCTGCTGAAGCCTCGTTTCGTTGCTGTCAGATTCTCCTCTCAAACAGAGAATTCCAAACTCTCAAAACGCCAGTAAAGCCTCTTCTTCATCAATAGTGGCTTTTCTCTCCGGCTCTGTCGAGAGTAGAGTTCTGTCACCCCCCCACCGCGAGCTCATGTGCCTTTTACCGATGCCATATCTACAAATTTTGCTCTGACAGATATGAGATGGTATAGAAATCCTTCACTCGCCTCGCCTTTCAAGGTGATGCTCAGCCTCACGGTGTGGAACCTTCTGAGTAGAAGTTCTCTCCCACGACAAAACGGTTCTGGTCATCTCTCCGGGCAACCACCATAGATCTACTGTATGACGAGCTGAGTTAACGTTGCAATGTCCTTTTGGCTGGGCGATTCTGAGTATAACAGCAAAGAAGACAGCGCATGACGACCCACAGCTCTTCCTCCTCCTATCACAGCTACCGGATCCGACACAACCATTTCCACAACCGCAATTACTGACGCTCACTCACATACTCCCCACTTGAATGAATTTGGTGAGTCGTTGCTCAGGTTTAGTCCCATTGAATCGTACAGAATCCGATACGGTAATGTAGAGGTCCAAAAGATTGAAGTGATTACAAATTCTGCTTTCTTATCAAATTCCATATTTTTCAGCGTCTCAGCAAAACCTCTACGCTTCTCTATTTGCTCCTCCCCAACACCCCATGTCTCTGAACCTTGCAGCAACAGTGTCTCCTCAGTCACTAAACATTTTTTCTCTTCTGCTGCACATCATTTTCGATGAAACTATAACTATCACAATGAGTCTATTTGGTGCGGAAAAGATGTTCTTTGACATTTTCGCCGAGTATTCTACAATCAGATTTTATGGTTAAATTTCAGTGAAATTTGACTGTGAGTTGGAAGACTTCTAGAGAGTCTTCTAACAGTAGAATTATCTAGAAAATTTCTAGTTCACAGTTAAATTTCATTTAAAATTTGAGTTTTTCGTTTAAATTTTATTTTTCCGTTTAATTTGTGCAAAGCATGCCGATAAGTCTTCCAGGAAGTGTGCTTGTGAAGTTTGATCGAGAAGTCTCCCGAGATGTCGGCTATGAAGTTTGGTACATAGTCTTCGGATCTGAAAAACCTGCATACCAAATGTTTAAAATGATTTCAACTAGATGAAATTTCCAAAAGAATAAAACTTTTAAGATTAAATAAAAAAACAATTACAATATATTTTAAATTTGAATCTAACATACAAAAACAAAATAAACTTTATATTATTTGAAAGTAGAACTTTTACAACTAAAGTAATAACAAAAAGTTGATATAATTACATGATTTTGAGTTTTTATTTTTATTTTATTTTTAACACACATAAGAAATGAATATATCTAAATTTAATAATCTATATCTTACTTTTTAGAAAGAAATATAAACCATGAAAATATATTTTTAAGCTAAAATAATAAGAAACTAAAATAATAAGTAAATTATCACACTAAGTTGAATCTATAATTTTATTTAAATTTAGCACACAGAAACACAAAAATTAATTGGTGAAAAATAATATCTAACCAATTTTGGCAGTTTGCATAGGGCATTTTGCATAGCACATTTTTTAGAAGACTTCTTGAGAAGTCTTCTGGTGAATTATTTTAGTGAAGTATGATATTGTCTTCAGATCTGAAAAACATGCATATCCAAAAATATTAAAATGTCTTCGCAACAGAGAAAAACTTCAAAAAAAAAAATTATGCTTAGATAATTAATAAAACAATCACAATAAGTTCAATATATACATTTTTGAATCTAATATATAAAGTACAAAAAATACATATCCAAAATTTTATAGATTTACTTTTAAAAGAGGGGGAGATGAAAACAATGAAATAAAAAAACCTGCAAAAAGAAAATAAAGTAATAAAAAAGGCATGAAACAAAAAGACGAGAACTTAATATAAAGTTTGGTGTCTTTAAGTTCAAAGAGATTAGAAAGACGTTGGAGAATTTTATAGTTAGAAAGGTTACATTTCGTTGCAGCCATTTGAGAGGAAGAAAGAGAGAATGTGTACATTTTATTTTTATAAAGAGACAAAAAATCCAATTATATTAAATATTTTTGGTTCCCAAGAATTATATATATATATCTTTATCAGATATTCATTATTAATATTTGCTTTGATTCGAATAATTATAGATATCTAAAATTTTAGAATCAAAGAATAACGATTAACAAATCAAAACATAATAAAACTTCAAAAATATTTTTTTATCCTTAAATAAAAAAGAAGAATTCCATTAGGTTGAATATATAGCATTTTTGAATCTAACATATAAAACACACAAAAATACATTTCCAAAATTTATATATTTACCTTTAAAAGACTGGAAGATGAAAACTATGAAATGGAAACCTGCAAAAATAAGATAAAGTAGTAAAAAAGACATGAGATAAAAAGATAAGAAATTGATATAAATTTAGGTGTCTTTAAGTTCGATTGAATTTTATGTACATTTTACATGTAAAATCAAACTATAGATCATTTCTGGAAATTATCCATAAAGTAACAAATTCTTAGTTAAAATAGGCGGGCTAACATTAACAATTTTGTAAAAAATTGTATGATACCAATAGGCCTAGGCGTTCGGGTACCCGTTGGCGTTCGGGTCGGGTTCTTCGGATTTCGGTTATTTTTTATAACACCTCTTAGGTCCCATTCTAGTAAATTTACAAGTACGGGTCGGGTTCGGATATAACACATCGGATCCGGATCGATTTTGTATCACATCCTAGAACCCATAAAGTAACCATATATCATTCGGATTCGGGTGATATCGGTTCGGTTCAGATATACCCAAAATAAAATCTAAAATTTAAAAGCAAAACATAAGAAATATATACTTATTTATATATAATTAAGTATTTAAGGTATATATTTTAATTTTAGATACTTATTGTTAGATACCATATCAAAATAAATATGAAATTAAATATTTGAAGTATATATTTATGTTTCATATAATTATATTGTACAATAGTTTGGACATTCGGATCGGTTTCTTCGAATATTTTTTCAGATTTTTTGGTTTTTCGGTTTTTCGGGTTATCCGTTCGGGTTTGGTTAATAACACTTCGGATTCGGATTTTTTTTATACCACCTTAGAAGATCCATTCAGGTATTTTTTTTATATGTTGGACCGGGTACGGATCGGGTTTTTGGTTCGGGTTCGGTTCGGATTTCGGGTTACGGATTTTATGCCCAGGCCTAGATACCAATATCGTATGACTAATATTTTACTAGAGATTTGCTAAGCAAATCATTCAAACAATCAGTAATTAACCCAATTTGGATTTGGCCAATATATAACAATTAGTTGTTGTATGACTAGAAACTCAAACAATATAAGTATAGACATAACTATGTACAATAATATAACTTATGATTTTTAGAATTACAAAGTATTAATAAAATACTTTATATTAGACTTTCCAAAAAGAAATAATCATGTCAAAAAAATTCTGACGCGAATCAAAATTTAGTACAATATTGAAACAAAAAAAATTGATTCATAAACTAGAATTGGTTTATAAATTAAATTTACTTTGTAAATGACAATATGTGTATTGTTTAAACTGGTTTGAAAAAATACAATAATACGGATTACAAATTAAAAGCGGTTTAAACTACTTGTAAATTTAAAAATAATTACAAAATAAATTAAATATAATTGCAAAAAAAAAAGATCCAAGTTTCACTCCGGCGTCTTCTGAGAAATTTTGGTATCTTGTCTTCAGTGTGTCGTCCTCTTCTTCATCATGTTTGGTTTACCGGATCTGAACAGGTGACAGTTATGTATCCTCTTCTTCTTTGCTTCTTTTTCTTTCATCTTCTTGCGGAGGAGCATAGACTGAACAGCAGAAGAGTAGAGACTGGACAACAGAGGAGCATAGATGATACTGTATGGTGGAAGAGGAGAGAGGAGATATGAAGACGGGAGAGTAGAGAGGAGACATGATGGCGGAGCAGAGATGATCAGATGAATATATATGTTGACAGGAGAAGCATAAATAATAAAAAGAGGAGAAGCTCAGAGAAGTGGTTGTAAGGTGACGAAAGAAAAGCTCTGAGATGGGTTTGGACTTTGAAGAGACAAAGCATTCTGCAGAGAAGAAGGTTAGGAAAAAAAATCAACAAAAGAGGATGACCGGATCATCCAATAATAGAATATATCAAAAAAGAGGAGGTTTTGAAAAAGAGAGAAAGAAGTACAAAAAATGAACCTAGACCGTTGATTTAATCAATAGTTTATAAATGCAATTTTTACTCTATTATCTCAACCAATAGAAAATTATGAGTAATTGTCAAGAAGACTTTATCAAAATAGAATATTTTCACATAGAAAATGTAAAAATTAAGGATATTAGACATTCTAGAAAAGAATAAGAAAACATTGAAATGTGATTAAAAAGTTAAGAAAAGAGTAATTTTAAGTTTCCAATGAAACCCATTTTGCTTAATAAAATTAATTAGATATGTATCTAGGGAGTAGTCCTTTTGATGTTAAATTTATTTTCGCTTTATTATTATATGGAAGACAAAAAGGATTAATTATTGTACTTCATATATAAATTTGAAATGTTCAAGATTATATTTAAGATTTGAAATTTAAATTTCAAAGTATTATATTGGGGGTTTAAATTTATAATTTTTATTTAATGTTATGTTTCAAGTATAAATATTAAAATTTATTTTATGATTTAAGGTACGGTGAATTACTTTATCAAAAATTATTTTATAATCTAAGGTAAGACAATTCTCTTAAATAGCACATTTTAAGTTTTTGTCACAAAATAGTCATCAGAGAATAAAATGACCAAAATAGTCTTTTTATTTTGAAAATCTTAATATTTTACTTTTATTTTTTAAAATTTGAAACTCAAACCCCACTCCTTAACTCTAAACCCTAAGTCTATATTAGTTAACCCTAGAGATATAAGTGTATATTTACCTCTTTAATAAAATATTTTGGTCATTTTTCTTTTTTGTGTGCTATTTTTGTGACAAAAACTATTTATGACTATTCTAGAGTATTTCTCTTTAAGGTATGGTGATTTATAATTCAAGTATAGATATTAAAAATTATTTTGTGATATAAAGGTTATGTTTATGATTTAGATTTTGGTTATTTTGTGATTTAAGGTATGGTGGTTTAGTTTAAAATAATAAAATATAAAGTTTAAGGGTTATTTATGATTGTTTTTAATTCAAAAACAACCTACCATTTCAAGTCAATTCCAAAATCAATCTCTTTTTTTCGTCATTACTATTCACCCTTGAAAGTTTCAAATCCTCCTTATGTTTTTGAATTATTTATAAAATTGTCATTATTAATTAATTATTTAATTATTTCGAAAATGAGAAAAGACCTATTACATCCTAAACACTTCTTATTATTTACAGCAATATCATTTCATCATTTTTTTCAACCACCATGAACCATTATTTTGAGCTCTTAAAAGCTCAAGAATTTAGTTTGTAACCACTTTTCATCTTTCTAAACCAACAAGTCTTCATTTTCTCTAATTTTTTCTTCATTTCATCTTAAAAACTCATATAACTTTCATTTTTATTAGTTAAACTTTCATATTTTCGATTTTATTCAGTTATGGGTTGACAAGGTGGTTATTTTTGCTCATATTTGGAGTTTGAATGGTGGTAAAGGGTGGAAACGAGCTTTACACCGGAAAAGATAACTATTTAAATGGTTTTCGTCATTTTTCAGATCTGTGTCGTGATAGTAGACTGTTTTGTATGTCTACGCATATGTGTAGACTTACAATGCGGTTTACTTTTCAATGCACATGTCATTTTTGCAATTGACCAAAATAATTTTTTTGTAAAGAAGACTTCTAAAGAAGTCTGCGTCTTAACCTTTGAAAAAAAAAAGTAGGTAGATTTACTAAGAAGTTTACGTAAAAGAGGTTAGTTTTTGCATTTGACCAAACTTTGGACAACTTTTGACTTTGCATAGTATACTTTATCAGAAGTCTACATTATGTAGACTACTCTGGAAGTCTACAAAATGTCACTTTTGCATTTGACCAAAACTTTGACTCTATTGAATATGTTAGTTTTTTATTTGACAAAATGTTATAAAGTTGACCAAAACAAAAAATTATGATTCTGAGGAAAAAAAAATGTAGACTGCATATGAAGTCTATTATTTTATTTTAGTCAAATGCAAAACTAACATGTCGGATTTGAGATAAGACATCAAGAGATGTTTACACACTTCCATCTCAATCTATTTGTAGAAAGTCAAACTTGGTCAATTGCAAAAACTAACATGTTTTTTTTTTTAAATATAGATTGTAAATGAAGTATACTTTTGAAAGTCAAATCATGGCTGAGTTCTGGTCAATTGCAAAAACTAACATTTTCAAAATATAAATTGAAAAGAAAGTCTATACGTATGAAATCATAACTTTTTAAAATACATATAATAACCTGTGAATTTTGCAATTGTAAAAACTAACCCAAATTGTAGACCTACATGACAGTCTACAGACGTAAACTGAAAAGAAAGTCTATTATTATGTAGACTAAATATGAATTCTATGTAAAAAATATATAAATAAAAAGTGGATTTGTGTATTATTCATAATGCATTTTCAAGATTTTTTAGTTTGACAATGTGTGTTAGTTAATCCGAATGGTCTTCAACTATTTTGAAAATATAATCTTTTATAATTATGAAACTATCAACTTTTGGTTTGACTATGTAGTTAGCTAATAAATGTAGACATCTTTGTAAGTCTACTTTTGTAATATTATCAAACATGAAACTATTGGATCTCAATTGCGCTTAAAATTTTTATCTAATCCCATTGTCTTAAATAATCTATGGCCTATAAGAAGATTTTATGGGTTAATTTTAGTTAAAAGTCTAATTCAATAAGTTAAATAGTAAAATGTGTGAAAAAATCAGATTGACTAGGAAATTATGCGGATGATCACCGCCTAACGAATTCACGGAAGAGTAATCGGTCTAGACTGGAAGTTTTAGAAGAGAGCTCAGTAATATATGAACATGCTTAGATTTTTAAACCGGTATATCATTATATTTCTTGTAGTGAACTTTTTATATCAATTATGTTAAACTATTATCTCAATCTTTTTTGAGTGGCAAGTAATTAGCTAAAACAAAATAAAATTGTATGTGACTATAAATTACTCGAATTTAAACAAGATTAATCACAAACGTGAAGAACATTTAGATCATCCATAACATAAACTAACAGCCAAGCAAACAGTGCCATCAACTCTTCTTGACCAACTTTAATGAAGTTGATATTGTTGGCATCAAAAGACTGCAAAACCTTGTCTACACAGAACTTGGTGGGCCTCTTCTCCAAGGGAAAACCCTCGTTAAGCTGAGAAACAAATCCATACTTCCCCGGGATAACCCAAACAACAACAACAATAGAAAAACATGTTGGATTCCTCAGCAACAAAGAAACAAACATCAAAATAAGCCTTCAGAGATTAACCATAAGATAAAAGAAAGATAATTCCTTTGGTTCAATTATTTTGGTTAGAATTAGAATAAATTAAATTGGTTTCGTTTACGTAGACTTTCAAATCTACAAATTAGTAGACTTCCTATAAAGTCTACCCCGATTTTTTTCTATTTTTTACTGTTTTAGTAATTTTAATATAAGAATTACTAAAACAAAGTTATGGTTTAGTAGACTTTGAAGTCTACTAGCTTTAGCCTATAAGCAAACTTCATTAGAAGTCTACACTATCTAATAATTTTCAGATATGAAAAAATATATACATTTTGAAATGTGAATATAGTTTTAAATATGAAAATACTTCAAAACAGAATTTATAAGACAAAATAGTAAAAAAGTAAATGCACAAAGTTTGAATCTATCAATTTGTTTGAATATAAAATATAAATACATATTTAAAATCTATAGATCTAAAATTTACATTTTTAGAGAAGACGATGAAAACCATGAATGATAATACCTACAAAACAACGTAATATTGTCAAACAGACATAACATAAAAACATACATTTAAAATCTATAGATCTACAACTTACATTTTAAAAGGAGAAGATGAAAATCATGAATCATAATACCTAAAATAGCAAGATAATATTGTGAGAAAGACATGAAAGAGTTTTGGAAAGAAATACAGAAATAAGAGAGTTTTAGAGAGAAGTGGAAGAGTTTTAGAGAGAAGGAGAAGAGTTTTAGAGAGAAGTGAGAGAATTTTAGAAACTTGTGCAGTCATTTTAGAGAGAGATTGTGTAAATTTTATTTATATAGAGAGACAAAAATGTAATTAGGTTTAATTTACGACACTGTAGACTTCTTTTGAAGTCTGACTTTAAAGTAGACTAAAAATAATATCTACAATGCGGTAGACTTTATCGTAGGTCTACAAAACTCTAAACCACAAAACTCAAACCCTAAATGTTTGCTTGATAACCAAAAAGTTACAATTATTGCATCAAACATCCAAATATACAAAATATAAACCACTCAACACTAATATATAAATTTAAATAAATAAAACAAAAAAAATCTCACTCTAAAAATCTAACCCTTAAAGACATAACATGTTAGAACATTTTGTTGCTAAACTATAAACATTGTCTAACACAAGGTTATCAAATCAATATATATATATATATATTCTTTTAAATTATTCAATTATATAAAATTTAAATTTATAAACTTCATATTAACCCTTATATCGATGATTAATTAGAAATTTCACAAAATAATATTGTTATACATTTTTAAAATTAAATTATTAGATCAAATTATGATGTAGACTGCAGAATAAGTATACATAGTAAATTTCTTAGAAGGTTTACATATATGTAGACTACTTTTGTTGCATGTAGACTTACAGATAACAGAATTGTAAAATAACTTTCTGGTTTTTTGTTTGGTCATAAGGGTTAACTAGTACTTTTGTCACTCACTTTAAGTTGATTTTACATTTGATTGAATATAGATGCTACTTTTATGGTTAGAATCAATATTTAGGTTGTTTTTGACAAATCCTCCTTTATGATTTAGCTTTTGGTTATTTCGTGATTTAGGATTTGGAGTTTGGGGAATATAGGGTTTGGAGATAAGATATAGGGTATGTAATTTCAGTTTATAATTTGAGTTTATAAATTTTAAAGTTATTAATTATACGTATTAAGCTTAAATAATTTAAAATATACATGTATGATTTAAAGGTTTATGATTAGAATTTCAAAGTTTTAAAGTTATGTTTAGTGTTTATATATTAGTTATAAGTTACAATTATAAAATTAAAAAGTTTAAAAATTAAAAAAAAAATGTAAGACACAGATTTTAAGTGTTTTATGATTCGGGTAGATAGTTTAGGTTTAGAGTTCAATGTTTGAAGTATAATGTTTGAATTTAGTTTAGAATTTGAGATCAAATTTAAAAATATTAATTTTTGAGTTGAAATTTAAGATTTAGATTAACGTACGAAGATATTAAAATTTTAAGGTCTATATTTTAAGTTTAGGGCTTAGAAATTCAAACAGCCACAAAAAAATTGTCACAATATTGTAGCTATTTAATATAACCACACCAAAAATTATGACTAAACCGTGGCAAATAAAATATTTATGTGGGTTAACTGAAAATATTCCATGACTAAAATGTGGTAAAAAAATTTTTATATGACAAAAGTAGGTTTCTACATATTATAGATACACAGAAGGTGACTTGTGTAGCTTAAATAATCAGAGCTGAGGCGATAATTGGTGAAGCTAAAACAAAATTTTGGTAAAGCTAAAAAAATTTTTTTGGTAAAGCTATTAAATTTCCGGACATGTGTTTGGTATCAGATGTGAGCAGATACTCATAAGCTTACAAAAGTATCATAATCATGTCTCCTTTTCCGGAAATCAAATGATAGGGACCAAAAAAAGCCCCAACAAAAATATATGGTAAGAACTTGTTTGCTTTGATTTTTCCACGAGCATAAAATCATATTTAAGATTTTTTAGTTAGGACTGCAGATCTTTCTATAAAAAATTCTGTTTTATTGATTATTCTATTCCGATCTGGTTATCCAGAACACCTTAAATTTGAATAATAAAATAGCCGTTCGTTGAAAGAAAAAATTAGAAGAACTCGATTCTTACAAGGAAACAACAACTTAAGTGGAATAACAACTCACGAGTATTCCTTCTCTTATTAAGGAAGTAAGGAAGATAAAAACAAGTAAAGGAAATCATCCTTTATTTAGTTTGAAAACTTATTCGATACATCTGAAATTGGTTTCTTCAACACACCTTGGCCTTTCTTCTGCTTGACTTGAGTGGGACGAGTCATCATGTTATTTCAAGCAATGAGAGAAAGTTTATCCTGAGGGGTAATAGTAGCAACAGGTCGAACCAAGCCTCCCAAGCGCGTGGAATTGACATAATCAAGTGGGAAATGATCAGATACACCAGGGATTAGCATCCCAACAATTCTAACAGTTCTCATAGTCCAATTCTCTTTGTACTCATTGCCTTTCCAAAACCTTATTATGAAACTCCTTATAAACTCCCAGACACCACTCAACAGCTTCGGTATTAGCCATAACATGCTCATGTAGTTGGCATTAGGTGCATCTTCTCTTACCTTACAAATTTATAAGAATTGAAATAATACATATAAAGACATGGCTTATTCGATAGATAACGAAATTCAGAAACAACATTTTCAAGAATATTACGGTGATCTTTCATTAGTAAGTGATATATTCTAGGTCAATTCTTTCAAATAGCCTATTTTAAAGTTTTGTCACCAAAAAAGCCATCAAAGAAGAACATGACCAGATTAGATTTTATTAAAAACAAAACAAAACATTTTGCACATTTCTTTATAAATATATAAGCAATTATAAGATAATTAAAAATATAGTTTCGAATTATACATTTTCAAACTCTATTTTTTTATAATTTTTCTTTCAAAATTTTTTATTTTCGATTTTTCTTTTAAAAATTCAAAAGTACATTTTAAAACTATTTTTAAATTTTTTTATTTTAAAATCTTTAATACTCATTTAAAAAAAAAACCTCATCTCCAAAATCTAAATCCTTAACTCTAAACCTAATTATAGATTAATTAACCCGAAAGATATAAATGTATATTTATCTTTTAATAAAATTTATTTTTGGTCATTTTTTGGATTTTTGTGAAAATAAATTAAAAAATTCTATGTTAGAAAATTTATCTATATTTTATCATTTGTGTTCAAGAAAAAACTAATATTACGTAAAATAGTTTGTCATAATTATAAATCACGTTTTTAATAGCTACTGCTAGTACTATTTTAAAAAGGACAAATAAATTTTCTAAATATGATAGGTTACTATTATGTATCACGTTTTTTTAATAAATAAATAAATTTTCTAATGTACTGCTAGTACATTATCACGTTAATTTCATGTAAATGACAAATCTCATAAAGCCATGTTGATTTTTCTTCTTGACCACCTCAAATCTCCTATTTTGTGTCATTTTAAATACGTTGGATAGAGGATACTTTAGTTTACCTTTCCTTTGTAGAGGCTGTTAAAGTAATTGCAAGATCCATAGTGCTTGTAACCGAATAGAATCTTGTCATCAAAGGGGACTCGAGTCACCATATCATTGTTATAAACAAACCTTTCATATTCTATCCCATGCTTTTTCATCACTTCTTTCATATACTCCCCAAACTCTTCGTCCCCTATACGTGGCTGTCCAAATGTATAGACTCCTTCTAGCTTATCAAGTAGCTCGTCCTCACCGTGAATTGCAAGAATCGCAGGAAACAGAGCAGCTATTGCGCCACCGAGACTATGACCCGTTAGAATAAACTTAAGGTTTTTGTCTCTGGCAAGCATGTCCCTAAGCTTCTGTCTAATCGTGTAGTAAGCATATTGGTGTATGAGACTTATATTTTCTTTGGGCCATCCATTTTGTTGGAGGCCTAGAGCTCTTGAGAACCCAACGTGAACTTTGCCAACGTTCTTCAACTCGTACCTATATTAAAACTCGGAAAAGAAATAATATATGAACTAAGGAAATTATTTAATTATATTGGTTTTAATAATATATATATATATACGTACCAAGAGATATCAAGATCAGTACACCAATCATCAGAGCTGAAAAGTTCGGTGCCCCTGAAGCTGACGACGATGAGGTTCGGATTTGTATCCGATGCTTTGAAGACAAAGGCTTGTGTCAGTTTTTTTTCTTGGAACGCTGACCACAATAATAAAAACTTATCAATCCTTTTTGCAAATGTTGCTTTTGCTTAACCTATTTTAAGGTTCTTCAGATTAAAAATTTTGGATGTTGTAATATCATAATTTGAAAAAAAAAAAAATTAGGAACCTGATAGACTTAGCAAACAAGTAAAATTGGCCAAAAAGAAAAACAAGTATTTAAACAAATAAATATTCTGCGCGCCATAATAATAGATCATTTTTTTTGGGTGCAAATCCATAATAATAGATCTTGTTTGAAGGTAATCTATACTCCTCTTTTCTCTTTCTTTTTTCTTTTTTTTCCTTTTTCTTACTCCTCTTTTCATCATTCAAGTAATTAAATATCATCTAATACAAAATATAATATTGTTTCCAATAAATCGATCTAATATCATGTAGCATTTGCATTTAAAAATTGGCTGCCAAGTGCAAACCCCTGACAAAACACATGATTTTTATCTTGGTCTCCATATTATTCTTCTAATATTTTATTCTAAATACAACTACATAATTTAACGTATGATTAATAATGGCGAAAAATGCAACCAACATATTGAAATCTAATTAGATTAGCAAAGATTAGATATGCACCTAACTTATAGAAACGTAAACATAAAAATAATGTGAAAACTTAAGATTTACGTGCATTCTCTGCATCCTATAATTTACAAAATAAACAGGAATTCAATTATGAAATTAATTTTCATTTTTATTATCAGATATATTTTAAATTCCGTCGGGAAAATGTAATCATTAGTAGCGATGTCGTCAATGGGAAGTCTTTCATGGAATCTTTCACTAATAAATAACTATTTCACTAATAAATAACTGAAAAATACAAATATAAGAGAGAAGTGAGAAATGATCTCTTAAAAAAACTTAACTCAAATATATATGTCTTTTATCTTTTTGAGCTCCCACAGATTAGCGTAATAAAAATAGTAACAGTGAGTGAAAATAGCAATACGTTTAGTATATTTATGTTATAAAATTAAAATAGCAAACTTTAAGACTACATTTAAAATTTAGTTGGGATCTATAAGGTCATTAAGTACACTTATTTTATAAATCCGTCAGACGATACATTTAAAATCAGTAGGGTCCGTTGATCATTTATTTCAACACGATACGATATGATTGGTACAGAGACCAATTTGGCCTATATATCAACTAATCTGGCCAAAATACACAGATGACGCCCTAATCACTGAAGTGGGAAAGAAAAACCATTTCAAGAAGAATAAAGCGAGTAGTATTTAGCTTACCGTTGTAACAGTCGTAGTAACCCACAAAGTCCATCTGCGTCACAGAATAAATGTAAAATGAGAGCAAGTGTGAGTCACCAAATCAATATTACTTAGATGATCCACTAGATTTTCTGTCTTCTATGTTATTATAAAACATTCAAAACAAATTATTAAGAATATTTATAAAATGATTGATTAATTTTGATTACGAAGACACTAAATCAAAATTATAATTATTGTGAGACGGGTTCCAAACAGAAGTAGATAATTTTAATTACAAAGTATTAAAATCTTAGATCAATGTGAGACGGATTAATTAGATATGTTATCTTATTTTAACTCTAATAAATATATAATTAGATTTTTTATACAACTGTAAAAGTAACTTCGAAAAGATTAAAATAGTAGTTAATTCAGTATAAAAATTTACATTGTTCCATATAAAAGAGCTACCAATAAAAATGAGTTCCATCACCTACTTTTTTTAATAACTACTGTTTAACTAAAAATAAAATAAATAATAAATATTAAATCTTTTGTAATGTAATTTATAATTAAAAACAATTATTAGTAATGTAAAACGGGAAGATAATAAGAAGAATTGGTATTCTTATATTTAGTTGATTAATAATTAAAACAAGAGAAAAATAAATAAAACAAGAGAGGCAAAAAACCATAGAAAAGGAAGGAGACAGAGAAAAAAAAGTTAACCTTCCAAGTGTTTTTTACCACGGAAGTGATGAAAGATTTGTTTTCATAAGCGATCTTAGAAGCCATCATTGATAACATCGACTTGTATTCGATCGTACCAACTTTTATCTTCTGGTCAAGCTCTACTCTTCGATCTGTGCATCCTAGAAACGACGCATATGCCGCGGACGATTCCTCAGGCTTCACCAACTTTCCTGTAACAACAACAAAATATTAATGTGCTTAAAACCTATAAGACTATTTTCTTCAAAGACATATTAATGCAATATATTGTTAAATATTTTTATATTATAATATATGTGCTATATGGTCTTGCATGTATCGTAATTAATCCTCGTTTTGTCACAAATCTTGTTGACTTGCGATGTCATACTGGTTAAGTCCAAAAACCCGAGGGGATATATGATATATGATATATGATATATGATCAGGCCTGTATATGATATTATATGGTCCTTGAGATCATTCTGGGGGAATTATGTCATATGTAAAATAAGGAAACAAGCTGAACCTTCTCATCTCCAAAATTTGGTAATACTATTAATATAGTATGTTAAAATCTGTTAATAATTTAAATATCGGATAATTAAAGTATGGTAAGTTATATTTCACACCTGTCAAAAGGTTAAAAATGAAGTTGAAGAAACCTCCATTTGCCGTAAGAAGATTGGGCCAATAGGTGAGTATACGACCTATAGATGCCAAGGGTGCTCTTATGAATATTAATACTTTTTGAAGAAAAATGGCCAATGCAATCATCCATCGACTCGCGAAAGTACTTCGCCGGGCGCTATTGAGCGTATCAGGTGGAGAATCAATGAATCTTTTGCTGATAAGATTTGGGAAAAACAAAAGAAGAAGGAGATCCAACAGACTTGCTTTGGTCGGATCAACCAAAAAATAACTATTGCAGAATTTCATATTGGTTTTGAACATTCTTGCAATATATGAAACGAATAGAAAGTTTGCTAAAAAAAATAAGAAGCAAAAAGTGACTGGCTGATTTATGAGTCATGCAACCTAGAGCTTAGCTATATATTTATAGTGCTCGTAATAATTGAGATACCATTTTTATTTTTAAAATGCTAAATGTTGTTACAATCATACAGGCCTTCGCGGTCTTGAAAATCACTAGTTGTTTTCACGTGTTATATTCTAGTCCGTGTCATTTTATCAAGACATGAAAACTACAATCGAAACTAATCCAAAAATACTAGATCCGAAACTAAACCAAAAATTTACAAGTACCTAGCTGAGTTCAAAATATTTTTACCAAGAAAAATCAGAACCAAAAAACAACCAACCCGAATAGATTTGTACTCGCAACCCCCCGATAAAAAATGATTTATACCCGACCAAAATTATGAGTATAAAAACTATAACTCCATGTGTTCTATTTTATATATTATCAATGATTTAGTTGTACTATCTGTTGGTTTGCAATATCTACTATTATTTTTATGACTATTTTCAAGTAATATAACAAATTTAAAGCCAAAAAAACTGATCTAAATCCAGTTACCTTATTGAATCCAAATGTGCAAAATCTGAAGGATCCAAATCCGAGAGACATCAACATGAATCCGACTTGAAAATCCGAACGACCTATTTTATAGTTTTTAAATGAAGATTCTCCATTTACATGTTTAAAAATATTCATAAGAATTCTAATGTTACCTTCTTACTATTTTTCAAATTTAACTTTAAATGATGAATATTTTTATAATTATTTTAAAATTTTAATAAAAACTAGATTAACCATTTTAAATAATTTATAAATATTTAATAATCATATATAAGAGTTTATTAATCCAATCACATCCACTAAATACTAAATCCTAAACAATAATCAACAAACTTTAAATTCAAATGTTAAAATATTTTTAACTAAAGATATTTTTTTAACTTTCCATGAGTTCGCCCTAGAAGTTTTTCTCTCAGACACGAGCCTTGAGATAGCCATTTTTTCAAGAAGAGATCACACCACCATAACTCCTCCGATGTGACTGATGTGCACTCCAGTTAACTGCTTTGTCCTCTGTCTTTGGGTCGGCTAACGGAGTTTCTCTCACCAGCGACGAGTATGGCTGAGATCTTCATGATGCTTGTCCTCCCGCCTTCACCCGCTGCGCCGACAAGCTCTCCAGATCAACTCATCTTTCCCAATATCCGCCGGTGGAACCCTCCTCCGATACTGTGGAACTCCCTAAGCCACCGAAGCCACCTGAAGCACCGGATCCACCTGAACCACCGGATCCACCAGATCCCGTGCAGTTGACCGTTCCATCACAACCTCAGAAACGGTCTCTTCTCTTCTAAAGTCTTACCACTGTTTCTCCTATGACAAATCCGCCTCTGACTCTTTCTCTTAGATCTTCTCTTCTGAAGTCTCACCACTGTCTCTCCTATATCAGATCCGCCGTCGCCTCTCCAAACCACACCAACATCTCCATCATGATGATTACTCTGCATTCGTACTCTGAACTCATAACCTCTGTTCGAGTAGGACCTACTACCGGCGTCTCTCACCTCGTTTCTGCTCAGTCTTCTGACTTCTCCTAAACTGTTAGCCTCTGACGTAAGCTCATCCCCTAACAGCGTGTTACCAAGATTCCTCCAATCCGGAGAGTTTCTCCTACCCGCAGGGGGTCCGACGTCTCCAGCGAGCACACCTCGCTGGCAGTGAAAGAGCCTTGCATCATATCTACGACCTTTGATGGTTTTGAGCATCATTTCCAAACCATTTTGGGCGAGGAACACCCAGATTGTAAGTTGTGTCAAAACTAGCCTTAAAGACCTTGATTATGTCTTTATAAGAATTGTGTGTTGATGCGAGGCCCGTACCACCTCATGTCACCCACCACAGCTCCTCCACCATAGACGCAACCCTTCTGCCCCGTTCTTCCACCAGTGGCTCAAATATTCTAACGGGTTCTATCAGCTTCATCTTTCAATACAGTACATATTTTCAGTTTAGCTTAGGTTTCAATGAGAGTTATAAGTATCGGTACAGTAATATTGGACTCCTTGTTCTGAGCCTGACCTCAGCTCCCATCCCCCGTTGAAGATCAGCAAGAGCATCTCATCGCCTCCGACACTTGTAGAAACCCCGACCCCTGTGTCCACACTGTCTCACCTGCCAATTACATTGCTAAAGGTCCATGTCATACGCTTATTTCTGCTTGTCATTATTTGTTTGGGGAAGTCGATGCTCGTCATCACTTCCAACGAGCCAATTACTGTCACGGTGGGTCTCTTTTTTTTTTTGTAACGGCTTCCGGCCTTTGCTCCTTCGCACGAGGTCTCTAGAACTGGATTTTACGGCTCAACTCTCTCTGACTAAGCTACTCTAATGAAGTCTCTGACCCCAGCTGCTCAAGCTCTAACAATGTCAACCATGCTGCTTGTTTTAGCATCAAATTCACCAATGGTTTCAGAGAAGAAAATAGTTTCACCTTCCTTATCATCTTGCTTACGTATCATTTTGCTTTCCGGATTACTTGAGATTCACCTAGTCTCCCGGGTCAACATAGTCGGTTTTAGAGCTGATCTCATTCATTTGATTGGTTCTTTAGCCTCAATCGGCTTCTCACCCTCTCTTCCAAACCTTTTCATTAGGATATTTCAACGTCGTTTCAGACTACTTGAAGCTCTTTCAAACTGTGATTTCAAAGATTCAAGTGAAAATTATTATCTGCGGATAGTTCTTTTTGAGAAAGTATCTTTTTTTGTAACACTTATATCTCATGCTTTATTGTTTTACTGTTGTTTATTTTACTATCAAGTTTACCTCCGGTTATAATTATTATAGCGCAACTTTAGTTAATGAGATTTATGCAAAGAAAAAAAAACTAAAGTTATTTTCAAAATAGATAACTAAATTTATGGTATTTCAATTAGTTTCTGAAAATTAATTTACATGTTAACCGACGAAATAGCCTTTAAGTGTTCGTACATAATTTCAATTCTTATGGTTTTGTCTGTGTTTTTTTTTTTTTTTTTGGATATGGTTTTCTCTAATTTGCGTGGAAAAAAAACGGTGAGATAATATTTTTGAATATGTCTATCTATAACACACACATATACATGCTACATATATTCTAGTTATAGTCATTGGACTGACGTAAAAAAATCAATGAAGGTATTTTTATTTTTCTGGACCGATTCGATTATTCTCGTAAGAGTTTTGTATGTCTCTAGATGTACTTTTGCAATTTGTTTTCATTTTCAACAATTATTTCTCTATATGTAGTATATTACAATATAATGGATTTGCAGCATACTTGCTGTAAATGTATATGCATATCATTCTTTTTACTAAACGTTTTCTTTTTTTTTGAGAAACATTTTTTTACTAAACGTTATGCATTTATTCAGACTACAAGTGGAAGGTAGTGCTGGCCATGCATTGCAAACGGCCCATGATCACTGATCATATTGATATAAATGTTTAACCAATCATTGATCTTTTTTTACCAAAAAAAAAGTTTTTTTCTTTTGCTTGAAGTTTTTTTTTTCCGTTTTATATAAATTTCAGCCAAATTCTTCAAGATAGTGATCATGCTTAGAATATTACTTTTAAAAAAAAAAAAAAAATTTAAGAAATGATGGCAGAAAATTTCCATAAGGGATACAAAAAATGATCTATTACCAAAATGATCTAATATCCAAAATTGATTTTTTAATCTGATCACATGTCCTCTAAAAATTTAGGTATATAGAAGATATCTATATTTGGATTTAGATAGTAAATTATTAATTTGAGTAATTAAAAAGTTGATGCGGATATCCAGATTATGATATATAACACAATGTTTATTTTAGTCATACAAAAAAACAATTACAATAAAGTTTCATAATAAAAATTAGAATCCGTTAATAATATAAAGAGAAAATTGGAAAATATTATCATATGAGTTTATATTTTGAAAACTACATTATTTTAGTTGTTTTCAAAAATTACACTTTTTGTGACTTATTTTAATGTTCATGATGTAGGAATTACATAATCTTCATGTAGAAGACTTGTTATAACATTTGGTACATAATTATAAATATAAAAGCAATATTATTTGGATACATTTGGCTAATTTATCTGTAACTTTATTTGTCTCTCTTGGAATCCACTGAAAGAAGACATTATCAAATCTCCTACACTACCATCTTATTTCTCTGATCCAGTTTTATCCCGTGAAATACAAAGTTTTGTTGTTAAGAATTTGTATTACTTTCTTACATTTACTGCCAACTACAATGTTTTGGTCTCATGATCCAGCAATTCTGTAGATCCATATATATAGCTTGTAGCTCACTTTCCATAGCATTTCCAATTTTCCATCATTTTGCTTTTCAACTCCTGTATATACTCTTTTATCATCACGTATTATCCATGCAGCAGTACTTTCCATCACATAATTGATATAAGAACCATCGATGTTGCATTTCATATAATCCGTTGGTGATAATTTCCATCCTTTCCTTGTTTCCAAACTTCTTTCATTATATGTTCTTGATATATACTCCTGATTTTCAGAATCAACTTTCCTCCATTCTTTTGCATCATTTTTGGCATACAACACCACAGATTTCCAATGCATTTCTTTCTGTTGAAATATAAGGTTATTCCGACTTTTCATAATCTCCATAGAATCCATATCGGCAAATCTTCATAGTGAGAGAATCTGGTTGAAGAACACACTAGTAAACAAGCATGTAATCTACCATTCATCGTTGCATCCGGGTTGTCGATCTTTGTATTTGCAATACCTGAAGCACGCTACTGCTTTGCATAAATGCAGTAAAAAATAGATGTGCCTATGTTTCTTCTGATTGATAACACCTCTTACATAGAAAATCATTGGTAATATGTCATATCTTCAAATTATTTGCAGTAGCTAAAATTGGGGAGAGAAATCTCCATAGAAAGTGTTGAAGCTTCGATGGAATTTTTATCTATCAGATAATTTTTTAAGAAAGTATTACCATATGTCGGTAAAACAACATTATTTTCTTGTAAATGTGTAGCTAACCAATAACCTGACTTGACACTATAAATTTCATCCTCATTATAGTTATTATAGTGCCAGTCAACCAAGTTTTGTCTCGCTTATGAGCTTATCTTTAAAGCCACTATCAATTCATAGTCATCTGGTTGTACAACTTATCGTATTTTTTTCCAAATCCCAATCAGTATTGGTATTATTAAAGTAGTTTTGACCTTCTATGTATCTTCTACCTCAACCCTTGGTATCGGGAGTCTCAGAGGATGTACAACTAGCCACATGTTTGTAAAAGACCCATCTCATATAAGATGTCTCATTCCTTTAATTACCATTTAATTACCAGTTCCTTTCCATGCATTATAGATTTTCATGCGTAGGAGAATTTCTTTTTAATGTTGCCTTCAAAATGTCTCATTCAGAGAAATGTCGAGCTTGAAAAACTCGAGACATTAGATAGCTTGGATTTTGCAGTATTCTCCATACCAGTTTACCCAACAGAGCTTGATTAAAATCTTACAAATCCTTGAATCCCAACCCTCCTTCCTTCTTTGTTATACATACTCTTTTCCAAGCAACCAATGTAACCCTTTATTTTCACCTGAACTTCACCAATATTGTGTCAATATTTCATTTAATCTTCACATATCCATTTCTCTCCAACCCCCACTCTCACCATTGCTTCAATAAATGATTAACTGCAAGAATATGAATTGTGATTTTGTTTCCCATTATAGATCAATTCTCCATTGCTCTTTCCATCATATGAGATAAAACTTATGCCATAGACTGAAAAGAATATGAATTAGGCACCTTTGTCTTAATCCCCTTTTTGGTACAATAAAAATTTATGGAGCTGCATGCCTCCACTCAAACACTAGATATACAAGCCATAATCCAGCAATCCATTTCTCTCCAACCCCCACTCTCACCATTGCTTCTTTTAAAAAAAAACTCTAAGCGATCATAAGCTTTTGTAGTGTCAGTTTTTACTGCCATATACGATGTAGCTTGTCTCTTTCGAGCTTCCAAACTATGAAATATCTCATGAACAACCACAATATTATCAGAATTTAGTCTACAATGTATAAAAGCATTATGATTCTTTAATATAATACTTGGGAGATGTTTCTTCAACCAATTAACCAAAACTTTTGAAATAATCTTGTAAAAAACATTACATAAAGCAGTGGGTCGAAACTCTTTCATACCAGTTGGTGGATAGAACTTTGGAATGAGGCATAGATTTGTATGATTGTTTTGTCGATCAAACACTCCCGTATCAAAGAAGTTCATGATTTCTCTTATGATGTCTTCTTTGCAATCATTCCAGAATTTCTGATAAAAAATAGCTGAAAATCCATCGGGTCCATGAGCATGATGAGGCCCATATCAAATAAAGCAGCTCGAACTTCATCTTCAGTTACCCTCCGAATAAGATCATTATTTGTTTCTGTTGTGACTCTTGTCCAAAACCCATCAAAAACTGTAGGATATAAATCTTAATTTATTGTTTCTGAAGTGTATAAGCTTTGAAAATATTTATGTGTCACTTATGCAACTTCTTGTTGACCAGAACATCTAACTCCATTCTCATCCTATATCATATTTATGGTATTTCTGGTCCTCTCGGCCTTGGTTATTGCATAAAAATAATTTGTAATTCTATCATCAGGTCTTGCAATTGAAGTCTACTTTCTTGTTTCAATAATCTTTTTCTTCAAGATATGCCTCTTTTAACTCATTTATGATATTATTCTTTTCATGGAACGTTACCAGCTCTGACAATAGTTTGATCCAATCTACTTAGAAGCAACCCAATTCTCTCTTCCGTATTGCTTCACTTGTGTTGTTTCCATTATAAGATTTGTTGTTTGCATCTAGCAATTATGTGTACTAGAGAAACTTTTATAAGTTGAGCTTGTCCCATTCCTGACCTACCCCATCGAATAGTCTCCTGAAATTGTTCTTTATCAACCATTAAATCGAAAGGTTCGTCGAAGCTCATATATATCTTTCCTGATATATGTTACCATAGGTCTATGGTCTAATTCTCCTGTCTCAAGGAATTCTGTCTGTGAAGCTAGATAAACATCAAACCAAGCATTATTTGCCATCGAGCGATCCAAAAAACATCAAACCAGGTGCTGACTACGTTGACCCACCCAAGAAAACCTGTTCACCAATAGTCAGAAGATTCACAAAATCACATGTTCACATCATGCTTCTAAAGTTATGGAAAGAAAAATCAGGTCTTGATACACCTCTAAACTTTTCAGGGTTTCCTAAAATTTTGATGAAGTCTTCAAGAGAAAACCAAGGTTGATTCCTTCTTATAAGACCAATGCGAATTAACTTCTCCCATACGAGATATCTTAACACATGATTAGGGTGACTGTATACAAACGAAAAGTATAAGTAGAATTACTTGTCATTATAACTCACGCTATAATCAACAAGATTTGTAGAAATACTTAAAACTGATAACTGTACATACTGCTTAAAATAAATAATCAAACCACCACCTATTCCAACTGGAAACACTATAACAAAATTCAGACAACCTAATGGCGCTCCCACATCTCTTACATAGTCATCATGTTGATTTGTCTCAAAAAGGCATATGATGTCCATGAGGTATTTCTGATTTACCTCCTTTAGGCATCGAGCTGTCGAGTCAATGCCTAGACGTTGACAATTTCAAGCAGTTACTCTCATGGAGGCAGTGGTGGTTCCGGTCCCACCGCGCCTCTCAACTCTTCATTACCATCAGCCACGTCTTCCTCATCATTAGTCTATTATCTAGTATTTTCTCCATCATCTGCCTTTACCCATTTAGTTTCTCCACACCAGATACTCTGTCCTCTTTCACCATTCATAAAATTTTCATAATTGCCATCTCTTTTAGATAACCAACCCTTCCTCTTGATACATGATTCCCTTGAAGAGAAGCCACCAAATGGGTTTATCGGAATGTATATCTCATCACTGAGGATCTCAATTGAATACATTGTTTGTAAACCTGGCACATTCCAAAGTTCATCATTATCAACTGCTTTTTCAACTGCAGTGACGTTTCTCTCATACTCAGCATGAACTGGATCTTCTTGCTCAGCATCACCCTCTTGTGGTTTTTCATCTTGAACTTCTTCAATAATGACCGTGGTTTTAATTTTCCATTTCCTCATGCCCTTCATCTTCACTATCAGGATCATCATCTCCATCATTCTCTGGTCCTTCATTCATAATAACACATGCATATGTGTCATGAGTTAACACTCCAAAAGCTTCATAGAATCCTCTAAGCCTCTCATGATGGAACCTTTGCAAAGTATTCACCATAGGAGTGAACTAAAAGTGTTGTTGGAGTCGCAATGGCTGATTAACATCTCAGTTAAGTCGCACTCGAATGAATTTCAATCAGCCTCATGCTTCCTCATTATATTCCATTTAAATTTATTGACCCATAACAAGTGAAATATGGAGAATAACTTCCCGATTCATAAATTAAAAAGAGATTCCACAAATATGGGTCCAGAAAGGAATGTAATTGAGCATTGCCAAATCCATCAACATCGTCCACCTTTGCAAGACTAATATCCAGTCTACAAAGGCCCAAAACCTCAACGAATCATTGTGTCCATATAGGGATGGCAATTGGACCGCGATCCGCGGGCCTGGCCCGTAGAAGGCTCATGCGGGACGGGTTTGGGTAGAGATATCCTAGGCCCATTTTGGAGCGGGTCTCGCGGGTCAAGGCTAATGCGGTGATTCAATCAGGTTTTAACCACTGAAAGTATACTGCAAGTTCACAGTGAACCAGAATAGTATTTCAGGGATCGAATCCACAAGGACCAAGGTCACACAACGACTCTTCGAGAGTAGAGTTAAGTTAAGACAAAATGGGGGATTGTTTGTAGTTTCCAGTTGCAAGAATTCAGAAGCAGAAATAAATAACGAGTAAACTTGCGAATAAAAAGTGTCACATCTCGAGAATCTCAGAAAACACAGATTATATGATATGATTGTTCAATAAGGGATGTATTAAGAACCGTTCTAGAACTCAAATCACTTAATTAGACTAGTATATTTCTGCAGTACTAAACCCTATGTATTAGAATCTTAAAGGCTAACTTCCGTTGAATTTCATATTCTAAACATGCAATAAGAATAAGTTTGATAAGTTTATGAAACTTCCTAACAACAACTTCCATTAGTTAAGAATATTTTGCTCATCTAGGTTCATTCAGGAATTTAATCGAACACTTTTGGTGCATTAAACAACCTATGATCAGAAACTAAATGATCAATCCAATTTGAGCATTAAGGAAAACAATGAAGAAACCGATAGATTATTCCCTACTCTAACAAATCATAATCATCAATCCATGAATTCCCTTATAACCCTAAACCTAACTAATAAACTACTCAAACATAGCAGAAGAAACACAGAAAAATGATGAATAATGCATAGTGAAATTAGAAATCGAAAACTGGGTTTAAAATTCTTCTCCAAAGGTAATGATTATCTCTCCCAAATCTCCAAACAACTTAGTATGATCCAAAAGAAAGCTTAGTCCCCAAAAAACTGATGAGAAACCTCAAAATAAAGGTCCTAACACGTCTAGCACGAATCCCTAGGTCAAACCGGCTCAAAAATTAAATTAAACCTAAAATCTGATTTTTTGTCATGCAGACCCGGCTCGGGATTGACTGACGGATCGACCTGCCATTTCGGGATCGACCCATCCGGTTTTGGGCGATCGATTTTCTTCGCTTGGCTCGATCCAGAAACGTTTCGCAATACTTTAATAAAATGGGATCGAGCGATCCATGTTAGGATCGACCGATCTAGCCATAAAAACATCATTTTGCTCCATTTTGCTCCATTCTTTACTTCTTGTGTCTATAACTCCATTCTAATGTATTCCAACCTGAAAATACTCAAAAACACCAAAAAAACTCGAAAATACTTGAAAACAAAGGTTAGAATGCGTTAAAAACGCAACACATCGTGCGGTCATGTCCATTGCGGGTTGGGCCTGACTTGATCCCGCGGGCAAAAAGAACCCGCAACATTTTTTCATTGTTTTCATACCTGAAAAAAACAGTGTGAGAAAAGCGATTAAGGTTCTCTCGACTCATCACTTCCAACGACTTTGATTCTTGCTCCGATGGTTCTTCCAGTCTAGCATTCAGGCTCAGGCGAGCACCAGAGGGCTGAGGAAATTAACTTTGGTGATGGAAAAATCCCTTATAAAAATTTTGGAGCTCCTCCAATGATTAGAGCACTGATGGTTCGTCCTTTGTTCAAGCCGTCTTCAATATGCTTGCATGTACATAAATGTATGTATTTTGATTGATATAGTGAAGTATTTCTTGTTTCATCCCTTGCCTCTTCACTTTGAAGTTCGTTTTTATAGCAAGGACAAGCCGACATAAGTCAAGTTGCTCATTAAAACCGACCACTTCACACCTAGAGATGGATACTAGTATGGTAAAATCTTGTATATGTTGTTTCTTGTTTAAACTTTTGTTGCTTCTGTTTTTTTATTACTAAAAATGATTTCTTGGGTTTTATTTTTGTATATTGCATCTTTTGGAGACTTTTTCATATGTATCTTCATAAATCCAAGTGTTTTTCTTGCAAAGGTTTATACGTTCTGAAGAAGATGATTCGAATCCTTCCTGGGTGCAAAGACCGGTGAAGCGATACTATGATAAGTGTTTTAAGAAGTATCCTTTTAACTCACTAAGCTTTTTCCCATACATTTAACACCCGTTAGATAACTTATTCAAGTTACAAGTACATTTTTCTTGTGAGAGTGTGGATACTTCATCTCATTTTGGTTTCATGTATTATTATTTACTTGACTTATTTTGAATGTTTGTAGATGGGTTTAAGATAAAGAACTGAAAAAGAAGTCAAGTCACGCAAAGGTTAATATTGGTTCAAATTCTATATTTTAAATAAATTTCTTTTGGAATTAGCTACGATAAAAGTATTGAGTATAAAAACATTGCTTCTCTGCCAGGGCAGTTTATGTGTGGAAGCAAACATTTTCATGAAATAGAAGGGTTAACGAGCTATGAGGCATGTATTTTTTAGGAATTTTCTCAACTACTGTTCCTATATTTATGCGTCTGATTTATCTCACTAAGCTTGTTGAATTTGCAGGTAAATTTTTGTATCATGAAGCCGAAGAACAGAAAAAACCCTTGTAAAATTTGTAATTTCTAAGAGGTAGGCAATCAAAATATGTTAGATCGTCAGCAAGCTTGATGGTCAGTTTTCCGCTTGAAATATTCATTTTTTTGAAGCAGATCACGTTGAAGAGAACATGGGCTAAGATGCCTAATGGCACATAGTATAGCTCTTGAGATGACAAACAATGGAGCTGACTAAGACTTCATCCCAAGCTTAAACTTCGAGGCAATCATCACTGGCGGTCAGCAAATGTGACGACCCACGGGCCGGACCGCAAAGTCTTAAGTAATTAGCTGGGCGGATTTGGGTAGAGCAATTAGATACCGCGGGTCACGACGGGCTGACCCGCACAAATATGCCAGAGGTGGAGACCGCTGCGGGGCGGACCACAGCGGGGCGGGTTGTCCCAATTGCCTACTCTATGTCCATAGCCTCCTCCGACAGAAACACAAATTGGAAGCGACGTCCTTCAATGATTCTACCCCGAATAAGACCTTCAAGACCCCGGTTATGGGGCATAGTCACAATCATTTTATGCACAACTTCTGTGGAAAGGGAAACGGGTGCATCAAACTATAAATCAATGTTCTGAAACCCTCTTCTGAGTGAATCCGCCATAGTTTTAGAAATAGAATGAGATATCTAAAGATAAAATAGAAAGGAAGATTGAGTTGGGAAGAGAGCATGAAAAACAATTTGGTAAAATTAGTTTTTATAACTCCAAAATCTCAATAACTTTCCAGAAACCGTTTGATCACGATGGGAGTTGGAAACCCACATGGAGATACATGACATTGTGGGTAAGTTTATAAATACAAACCTTTTAATATCCACTAAATCATTTTTAACCACATGAATCATGGTGTAATTGCAGAATATATAACCGTCTTTTGATTGTCTTTTGATTGTCTTTTGATCGCCTTTTTTTCATTTTTAATAAATTGGTTAGTTTTTTAAATAAATACACTATAAATAAATGATCAAAATGTCCAATTTAAATGTTTTTAATGTATATTAATATTTTAAATTTAAAATGTTGTAAAATAAAATCCAAGTGCCACAATCAGGTTTTATATTTTTTATTTTTGAAATAATAATCTTAATATATAAAAAATATATTATTTAAATATTTAATCGACCCTACAATGTATTATTATCTCGTGGAAGATTTATCTATGTGTTGTCAAATTTTCATCAGTAGAAATGTATCACACCAAATACTATAGAAAAGATTCTGAAAAATAATGCAGAAAACATATTAGACCCTTAAACATATGCAGAAAAATAATGTATCACGTGAATGTAACCAATTTTGGAACTTAAAGAAAAGAAATCAATTATACAGAGTGGCAAAAGCTCGACTAACTCCACATTTGTTTCCCAAGCAAATTAAGTTTTCCATTATTTTCCACCATATGCTTGTTTCTAGGATCCTTTCAGAAAAAAAAAAAAAAACAATCAATAACACAAACTTCTTTAGCAAATAACCAAATGATCTCATGAAGAATATTTTTTTATCTAGATATAAGATCACTATCATGAAAACAATCCAAAATATATAAAACAAACAAACGGTGCATTGATGTATCTCTTCTCTTTTTGTTACAATTTATTAGTTACTGTAACTGTGTACTTTGATTAGAAGGTGGAGCACAGATCAGATAATATCATAATTTTTAGTATTTATAATTTGTTTTTGTATGCTACTGATATTTAGTTTTCCAATTTGCTTTCCTTCAAAAAATACAGATATTCGGTTTTCCAAATATCTGAAATATTTATGGATATTTATGAATATTTACATATATTTATCCTTTTTGTTCAGCAAGTAAATTTTTTTCAAAATGTACAAGTTTTCTAAAAAATATTTTTGACATAATAGAAAATAAAAAGTAAAAAATAGTAAAACTATATGTTCCATAAATTTTTAAAATTAAACAATTTTTTAAATTGTACTTTTAATAAATATTTTATGTTTTCTTAAAATTAATACTTTTATAATTAATTTTATAAACAAAATTAATAAACTTTTATGTTAAACTAATGATTATACAAAATTATAAATTGAAAACTCTATATTTATTTGTAGATATACATATATTTATATAAAAAATATAGTGCATCGATCGGGTATCTGCCTCATGAAATTTTAGTATTGTTATTTGTGCCGTTTTTAACAAATAATCATTTTTGATATTTGCTTTACTCCGAAAAATTACGGATATCTAGATTTTTTGGATCGAATCAAAATGTATAACAAATCAAATAAAAAATTAAACGGATAAAATGACTAGCCTATTGATTAGTGTGATTACATGGAAGAGATTATATTTGTAAACTTTGTGCATATGGTGATGAAACCTCTCCCAAAGATTGCACTCGAAAGTTAGTGAAGAATAAACTTTGATTGAGAAACGACCAAAGTAAGGTGAAATGGATGATGGATTGAAGTCGAAGATAGATTAGATGATTTTCAGAGACTGATTTGCGGATGGATCAATCCCTTGTGTAGATGAATCTAAGATCAACGTAATGAACTCTGTTTTTCGATCAAAGACAAATTGCATATGGAGGGGGGCTTAAATCTATTTCTTTCATCTTTGTGATAACAATTGTCATATATATACTAGATATTAGTTGAAAGATATAATAATTAAAGATGCGTTTATAGAAGATAAGTTAGGTGTCCATGATCGTGACTACGAAACCCATCACTATGCTTCAATTTTATGAGTTGTAAGATTTTAAATGTTTTTTTTCTTACTTTATAGATTACTCCACTTGTAATTTAGAAAATTCGTGTTGCTAAGAAACCAATCTCTATAAATTATTTATAACTATGGTTTATTCATGCTTCTCAGAGAATGATTTTATTAGTTATATTCTTGACAATTATTAATATTTTTAACGTTTTTAATTTTTATTTCTCGTCAAATATGTTTTACAACATTGTACTATTTTTATATTATATATTTTTTGATAGAAGGAATATATTTTCTGTGTGATCTTATTTTGGATGTGAGAATATTTTAATTTTTCAATTTGTTTATTTCCATTTGACATAATATGTAGTATCATTGTTAACCTTCTTGGGATTTAATATTGTGTATGTCGTACATAATGTGTAGTTGTGAAGATTTGAGTACTACAGGTGGGATAAGCAAGTTAACAAGTAACAGAAAAACATCTTAAACTTTAATGAAACACTATGCGTGGGTTTTAATTTTTACCTTTTTATATGAATTGTTTAATAACATTTTGAACATATAGGTTATTTAGATATTTTTAGCTTCCTATAAAACTATCCGGATCCGGAATAATCGACTCAAACTTTATCTGGAAATTTATAATATTCGAATGGAGTTTAATTTTAAAATTCAAAAAATCGATATCTCAAAAAAAATATTTGTATTCGAATGGATGATTGGATGCCAATGTCTAACTAATTTTGTAACCAAATAAAAAAATCTTAGTTGATCGGTTTCAATTTCTATCACGAATAAAACAATTTTATTTAAACTTATAAAGATTATTATGGCTAACATGTAAAATAAATAATGTCTAATTATTATAGTAAATACCACTACTAAAAACAGTATATAGCCACGTCTTTTTCGTAGTTATAGGATAAATTTCGTAGCTATACTGTGTTTTTACAACGAAAAGCTACGGAAAAAAAATCGTAGCTATACGATCGTAGCAAATTTTGGACCGTATCAAAATCGTAGCAAAAATGCTATGAATGTGCTACGAAAAATTCCGTGGCTAAATAGCTATGTTTTTGTCAAGAATTATCCTAGCTAAATTAGCTACGAAATAAATCATGAGTAAACTGTGTCTTTTTTTAAAAAAATATTTGAAATAAAATGAAAAATAAAAAGAGCTATTTGGCTCAAAAACCATACTAGATAGCGTAATTAGGAAACTACCAAAACGAGTATGTGTTGTGCATTGGGAGAATAAGTCGTAGAGCTAACATTACAAATATGCCCTTTTACTAGACATTGGTGAGCAGGAAATACTAGGTGTGCTATAGGATTTAGGCTGGATTGTGTAAAGATTTTGAGTAGATTTTTTCATCTTTTACGAGGCTGGTTAACAGTGTAGATAGCAACCAAGAAGGATCTCAGCCATTAGATGTCTGACGAAGGCGGCCGATATATTTTTGTATCTAACACAAAATCTTCCTTTGTACTTTCAGTATATTTTGATAGGAAGTGAAGATTTTCTCGAGCTTGAGTTCCTCTATAAATTGATGTATCATCTATGCATCTTAACTAACTGTAAAAGAAAAGGAAAGCCCATAGTGTAAGAGTCATACTGGATAGAGTTGAAGTTCTCTTGCAGAGTGGGAGTTGTATAGGTATCTAACCACTTTTCCATTAATATTCTAGTGCATTAAAATGTTCTTCGCTTTTAGATATGTCTAACTGACTCATCTCTGTTGTTGTGCCATTAATGAAATGATGAGAGTCCGTTGTTGGTGACACCACCGTAGTCACTGTAGCTTATACTACACATATACTTCTTTTTTATCACCGGAAAGTATAACCGGATTGTTACACTTTGATATTTCGCACGGAGAAATCTATTTTTCCCCCTTTAACAGAGATGGTGAGAAGTGTAAGGATTTGGCGAGGGGTGTGGAAGAAGAACCAAATTGGAGAATGGCATTTCCTCCCGGACTCATCAGATGTGGGTGTGAGAATGAACTTGGAGGAGGATGTTTCCATTGTGACAGTGGAGGGGATCGTTCGCCGTCTTTACTCTTTGAGCTTCACGACACCTTTGGTGATCACTTACCGCCTTCCCAGCTGGATGCTTGTGCCAATGGGATACAAGACGCAGCCAACAACAATAGCCACGACGGACGATGTTTCAACGCTGATGAGTGTAAGGTCTTGGATTCCTGAGTTGATGCTTCTTGTTGTTGTTGGTCCAAAGTATGTTGCTGAGTATCAGTTTCTCTGTCGTGCACCTTTTAATGTCGGTTCCACGACTTATGTGGTCGACGAAACACAAGATGAAGAGGGTAGGGCGGCTTATGAGAGTAAGTGGTCATTTCGGATACGTTGACAATTTTCTCTGTTCATATTATGTGTTTAATGGGAGGAATATAAGTAATAATCTGATTATTTTTCAGGACTTGTGTTTGGAGCACATGCTGAAACAAGCGAGCGTGTTATGGATGAGATCTTCACCGAGCAGCAAATGCTCATATTCCACCGTGTATCCCTAGAGATGCAATGTGCTGATAACTACGTCGCCAACCAAGGCTTCCGTCATGGGCATGAGAACGAGGTTATTGACCTTGATGGCGATGATGAGGATATGGTTGACACTCAGGTGACCATTGGTGCCCAATCATCAAACAATGTCGATAGAGAAGGTATAACTAGCGAACTATGTAATTAGATGCCTCTAGCCGGCATTATATTTCTATTACAAAAAATAAGAATAACTAGCAGCTAATTTTTATTGTGGTTGCTAACTGGAACGAGTATGAGTTTAAGTCGATGCAGGTGGAGGTGGAGGTAACAGCGCCACCATTGGAATGCCCTTGTTCCCCCTCACTCCAAATGCAGCACACCCCATATTCTGGGACGTGGGTCTAGATATCACAAACTACAATGCATCTGGTCATAGAAGCGCAACGGATGAAGGTAGTGAAGATGGGTTGATGTTCTGGGACAGTCCGGCAGCTGATAGTTTCTTTGAGGATGTTGACTTGCATACACATACACTTGCGCTAGGTTCTATTCTTGAAACAGAGACAGAAGTAGATGCGGGGGGTAGTCGTGAGGGACATAAGGGAAAAGAAATTACTGGTGGATTGTCAGGTGCAGTTGTGAGAATTACGTCTGTTGCATCACCTCAGGATGAATGTCCACATGATACATCAGGGATATCAAGTAAAATGGTATCTACTGGTAGTGAAGGTACAAACAAATTAAACCATTATACATTTATTTGATTTGGAACCGCAAATTATGAAAATCTAATTTTTGGCTTCCTTGTTTTTGCTATGAAGGTGCAACTACGGGGGTTGTGTTGGGCCTCCCACCAATGATGCCTACCAACAGCAACCCACCGGCAGCTGTGGATGAACCACCAAAGACGGTTCCACCTAGGTGGAGTCCAAGGATGGGTAATGAGACAAATGAGGGAAATTTGGAGAAGGATGCG
The DNA here is from genome assembly GCA_012274485.2 of Sinapis alba. Lineage (NCBI taxonomy): Eukaryota > Viridiplantae > Streptophyta > Magnoliopsida > Brassicales > Brassicaceae > Sinapis > Sinapis alba. The sequence goes on along the minus strand of MU105627.1, from coordinate 220,903 downwards.
TCGTCTGAAGAAAGTGGAACCCATGGTGGGTTTGGAGGTTTAAACTGATTTTGTGAAGTTGGTTTGTATTGTAATATATTATGTGTAAGAAGGTTGAAGTGTACTGAGCGGTGGCCTAGTATAGGATTCCGCAATGAACGGCTACGAAAACGTTTACGGTGTTAAGCATGTTTTTGGACGTGTAAACGTTTTCGTAACCGTCAGGAAAGGGAATAATAACCCAGTAAGGAAAAGTTTAGCAAGTGCTAGGTTATCTTTTGTATTGTTAAACTTTGTTGTAATCAAGAAATATAATGTATTAAGTCTTGTTTAAAATTATCGTGAAGCAGCTATTATTATGCATCTACCTATACATTATCTAATCCTTCATGATGTGCTCCACAAGCCGAAAGTCGATTTATTTACAGCACTACCATTTATGAGGACGAATATGTGGATGAAAAATTGTTGAAGATGATGACTAAATACAACATAACCTATCTGATGTGCTACATATATTTTACAATTTGAGATATCAGTTTGGTTGCAAATATACTTAATTCTCAGCCACGTTTCTCACATACTTCGTTACAAGTGCAGGGGGGATAGGCGAGTACGGTGATGACATTGAAGTTGGAATGATGTTTCGGACACGAGATGCTTTCAAACAACATATGGCTATATATGCCATCCGTAAAAAATTTTGCTACAGAAGTGCAAAGTCTGACCCAACTATGATGGTTCTAGCATGCTGCAGTGTCGCATGCCCGTGGAGGGTGTATGCTGCTCGGTTGAAGGGTGCGAAAGTGTTTGAAATAAGAAAGGTGTGCGACGAACATAGGTGTTCAATAGACGAACGTGGAGATTACCAAAGCCAGGCTACCTCTTCAGTTATCGGATAGTTGATGCGTAGCAAGTTTGGTGGAGCTACAGCCGGTCCGCGACCCAGAGAAATTCGTATGATGATGCGGGGTGATCATGATGTTAATATCTCATACTAGAAGGCTTGGCGTTCACGGGATGTTGCAATTGATGCTGCAAAAGGGACCACCATGGCATCATACATGCAATTACCAGATTATCTAGCCAAACTGGTCGCTGCGAACCCGGGAACAGTAGCGGATTTGTCGACGGAAAGCCATGAAAGTGGTGGGAAGAGATTCAAGTATTTGTTCATTGCTTTTGGAGCATTAGTATCTGGATACAGGTGCATGCGAAAAGTGATTGTGGTTGACGGCACCCATTTGAAAGGAAAATATGCTGGATGCTTGCTAACTGCTTCTGTTCAGGATGGAAATTATCAAATTTTCCCACTAGCTTTTGCTGTAGTGGATGGGGAGAACGATTTATCGTGGGAATGGTTTTTTTGAAAATTGTCTGGTTTTGTTAAGAATGACGCCGGGTTGGTATTTGTTTCAGACAGACATCCTTCCATCTTTAAAGGGGTGGCAAATGTAAGTAGACTTTTGTTAAACCTTACCATATATCATTTAACGGTTTAAGGGTTTTTAGGCCCGGCTTTAAAAAATGTTGGCAACGATAACTAATATATTGGCTATCTAACAGGTGTATCCGGGGGCGGGTCACTGCATTTGCATTGTTCATCTTAAAAGAAACATACGTTCAAACTTTAAAGGGCGCCATTTAGAATATCTAGTGGCCAAGGCGGCTAAAAGCTTCAAGCTACATGATTTCAATACGACCTTTAATGAGATTAAGGGAATGGACCCAACTTGCGCCCAATATCTGTTGGACATCGGATTGGAGCATTGGGCTCGCACACAGTTCCTAGGTAATCGATACAATATCATGACGAGTAATTTGGCGGAATCTTGGAACTCGGTCTTAAGGGAAGCTAGGGAGTTTCCGGTTATGGGATTGATTGAGTTCATTCGTGTGAAGCTCATGAACTGGTTTGCAAACCGCCGAAATGCCGCAAATAACAACAATGATGTTCTAACACCCCGCATTTTAGGCTTGGTTACCAAAAGCTTTGAGATAACCGGAGGATACGAAGTCATGGAAATAGCTGCAAGTGAGTTTGAAGTATGTACCAAGCAGGGAGTTAGTTACCATGTGAACTTGGCTAAAAAGACTTGTAGCTGTTTTGAGTTCCAGATGCTGGGTATCCCTTGCTCGCATTCTATTGCAGCCGCTATTAAATGGCAAGTGATTGTACATTCACTGGTGTCGGATGCTTACAAGGTAAGTGTGCTACGGGAAGCATATGCTGGGAGTATATTTCCGGTGACAAAAATTGCCAATGTAGCTGAATTGGTTACTGATTTCTCAGGGATGAAGTTGTATCCACCTTCCACAAGGAGGCCACCAGGACGTCCGAAGAAGCAAAGATATTTTTCGCGGGGGGAAAATCTTGTGAGTGAGCTCTTATTAAAATGTAGTAGTAATAGTTGTTTAATGCGTTAGCTAACATCTTTGTCCTTGCTTCCAGATGAAACAAATGCGTAGAAGGATAGCGTGCAGTCGATGCAAAGGTTTAGGGCACAACAAGGCAACATGTAAGGAACCGATATAAAAAGGAGACGTTGGTATGAATAAGAGCAGGGTACTGGATGCGATGTGGGATGTGTAATGCACGATGGTGGTATGAAGACTGGTTAACAACTATCATGATTATGTAAAAAACAAGTTAACTGGCTAAAACTATAGATGATGGAAGGTGGATAAGTTGTACCGCACTGTTATGATCAATAATGATTCTCTGCTCAATGTATGAATCGTTATATCATATCTGTTATTTGTAGCTTATTAAATTATCTGTCCATGTAACTAATTATCCCATAAACAAAAGAAGTTATTTCATGTCACTATCCTGAAAAATCACATTGAAAATGCGAATCAAACAGTTATGCATCGAGTGTCCTATATCAGAGGACAACCCGAGTAACATGAGAAACGCTTAAGTGGGATAAAATACATAAATATTAATTGTATAACACGAATGAAAACATGACATCAAACACAATAGCCGTACATTATAATTTGTAAACATTAGCCACCGATTTAGGGGGTAAAAAGGTTAAAAAGCAGATTACATAACTGCTTCATTCATATACTCCTCTTAGCTTCTTCTTCATGCAAACAAGTGATGGACAGATAAGTGTTCCTCATACTACTTCTTCATCATGGTAACAATAATGGCTGTAGCCAAAAAAAAAACGCCCCAAGATATAAGGATGAATTCTCTTAACATTTTCTCTCTCTCTTTTGACTTCGACAGTTCACCGCAAAAGGATCCAATCTCGTCTTCCCTCTTCACCAAAACATGGTTTTCTGCTACAGAGAGTTCCTGGGACCCGGTTGAGACTTTAGCTTGCTGAGATGTTTCTTCTGCATTCAATTTCAGCCTTCGAATTTCATCTTCAAGGCGCCGGATCTGGTCACGTGCCTCAATCAAGCTCGCCTTCTGCCATCCGCCTGGTTTATCCACGTCAAGCCATCCGTAAAATCCGTGAAGTGGACACCTAAAAAAACGCCTGCATGGGTTTTCATCGGTCCAAGAAACTGTTGGTTTTGTGGTTCTCCCGCAGCGACAGGAAGGCAGGGCCAACTTCTTACGATCGGGGATGGAAATGGAGGTCCCCTCTGATCTAGAACTCGGATTCGTGTCCATGTTTTTGTGTGGGGGAGGGGGGGAGCGTGGGGATGAGCAAAATCAAGAGCTAGGGTTCTGAGTTGCAATTTGGGAATCAGAGAGATTTGCTTAAATAAAGTACGCTACGCTTGAATAGTAATGCGCACATGGGTAAATTAAAGTTAACCACTTTCGTGTGTTGTCTAATATTGCAAATTTGGTCGTATTGTTTAGGCGGTTAGAACAATTTTTTTGTTGCAATTATAGTTGTTGTCCATGTAATTAAAATATTTTATAACTTGTTCAATATGAGTAATGGATTACAGCTACCCGAATTGGTTTCTGGTTACAAAGTATTCAAGAAGTATCAGTACTTAGACTTCGTTGGAGCCAACACGTTTTTGCTTGTCACATAACAGGCTAAGTGGTCTTGAATTCAGCTACGAAAATTGTTATCTACTTAACACAACACTTACGTAGGCACATTTAACTATGAATTTTTAAAAAAATTATTTTAATTTGATGATCATGTAATGAACAAAGCAAGATATTAATGGTATGAATTATGTAGATGCAATGATAGACGCTACGCTAATATTACTTGAGCCTCCATAGCCATGACTAGATTAGCCAAGTCTCTTAAATGTTAGGCAAAAATATATGATGAGATAAAATGAAGAAATTACTCGAAACGTAATTATAAATGTGCAACTACTGGCTTATTCAAATCCAAAAAATGTTTGCAGGCTAACAAATTTTTTCGCTGCACTAATAATTGTGTTAGCCATACGATTTGTTATCTCTGCCAACTACGGTCAATCTTTCGAACGATCAAACAAAACCGACACACTAGGTGTAGCATGTAAACAAACATAAGATAGAGGAAACATAGGGTTGGAGCAAAATAACAAGTAGCATACTTAGAGTTACCCAATACATGGGGTTTTACAAATTACACGTTCTTAGGTTCTAGGATCATAAATACTCTGGTTTATAGGGGTCCGAAATTATCTTCATACATCTTAACCACCATCCTCTCAGCCTCTCCATCAAGCACATCGGGTGTGATGCATTTGCACACTTCAACACCCGCAACAGCATGGGCCTGGATCAGAAGAACAACTGTGAGCGCAGAGTCATATTGAGCGGTGTTCTGAGGAACAGAACGTGGTCTTTCCACAGTCATGGATTTGGTGTCTTTGGAGCTTCCAACTTTTCCGGCTTGCCTGATAAGGTATGGGAACATGGCTGCAATTTTCTTGACTTCCCTCGTCATTAAGGCATCCGATCTGAGTGTTATGTTGCAGTCAAGAACAATAATGCTCCAGCTTGCAGTGTCTGCGCATATACCAACCCAATGAGTCTTGTCTAGGTTAAAGGGAAAGTAGTAATGTTCCGCCAAAGTGGTGCTGGTTTTTGGAAAGACGGTCTCGCACATGGAGGCGGGGAACGCAAAACCTTCTTTTTGGTTTCCTTCAAAAACTTTGCACTATACCTAGATAATTGTGCTACAAACTTCGTGTCGAGGAAAACAGCCTGAGAAGCTGATGCCTGAGACTTATAGACGGATCGCGTGTGATGCATTAGGACATCAACAACCTGCGATGACGAGAATATATAATTTGTATCATGTACTATCTGAAATTAAAAATTACGCGCAACATAATGTAGATAAGGTGTGTACGTACTTTTGCCGAAAGTAAGCAGTTCCTATCAACAATTTGTGACACCTCCATGTCAAACTCATTTACGATGTGGTCTGCTTCGGTGTCAATGTCTCCAGTGCCTAATACTGCATCGCTTGGCATCATAACATCATGGTGGCGATCTTCCTGTGAAAGTCCTAGCGAGAATGTTGGATTCTCGCATATTAAGCCAGAGTCCTCAGTCTGGGGGATACAACAAAGCAAGAGTTAAAGACGGCTAAATTTCTATTTCAAAAGACTACTATTAGTAACCTCGTCATTGGGAGCATCAAAAACATGGCCACTTACTTGGTCGACATTGTCAGACGGAGCCATGGATTTGGGGTCTGTGTCAGCAATTTCATTGACTTTCTCTGGCTGCAACAGGAAGAACAACATAGATATACGGTTGTATTAGTGAAAATTGAACTAAAAGACGACGGTTTGTTAACCGGGTAAACTAATTACATTAGCCGGCTATTTATATACTTACACTGGCATTTTGATTTGTAACCTCTGCGGCGAAGTGGAGAGCGGACATTATAGTCACCTCGGCGTCAACTACACTTCTCTCCCTTTCGGCATTTGTGGTTGTGGTCGTCTTGGCGCTTTGAGCTTGAGGTTCGACTGGTGCACCTGTAGACCCTCCACCAATTGGGAGAGTTGGGGGGATACATTGTTTTTTGAGCGAAGCTATTTCAAACTTTATTGTTTCACATGTATCCAAAACAGTGGCCATCAGGGTTGACTGAAAGACGGTTAAGGACTCACGCAAGGACATTATTTCACGCTGTAACCGATTGATATCTTCCTTCACAGCAGCTCTGAAAACAGCTGCAATATAGTCAAAGTCGACCGTCTCGGGTGACACGTGAGGTGTGGTTTTCTGCTTCTTGGTTTTACGAACAACCGCCTCAACGTTTGCTTCTTCCCTCATTCTAATGACATCAACTTTTGTAACACCACCTTTGAATAAATCATTCGTAAAGGGATGTTGGATTTTGATTAACTTCATAAGATTACCCACTTTGGTGTCCTCTTCTTCGTCTGACCAATCTAACTCTGACTCATTTCCGATGGATACATTGTCGGATCTTATAATGGGAACAACTTGGGCCTGCATATTTCAACGATAACACAAACATTACCATTTACTTCAATTGATCCACCCAAATAAACAAAATAAACGAGAGGATACTCTCGGGAAAGATTTACCTTTGCCTCTGTGTCTGTGTCTCTTGCATGAGCTGGACTAATAGTTTTTTTTCCTCTGCGCTCCTCGTCATCAATTTCTTCGTCAACACCAAAGTCACCTTTCGACCCCGATGACGAACCATCACGAACCACCTCAGTAAGCGCTGGCACTGCCTCAATCATCACTAGCTGCAGAGACAATACAAAGCCCTTAAGAGCAATTGTATTTTGTGAGAGGGATATTACGTTCCGCTCTTTAATACTGCTCATGAGCATCTCGAATCCCACACGGACCCAAGGAAACGCAAGAAATTCCCCTAAATCCTTGATCTTTTCAGTGTGGTCATGAGAAATTCGTGGTGAGTGTGTAGTCGGGAGGATGACAGATGCGAGCAAAGCCAGACATGCATATTTAATCCTCGTCTCTCTATCTGTCACTGTTTTCTTGTTTTAACATACGAATGACCTCTTTCACAGTTACATCTTTCAGACTCCCAAACAGTTCCCCCCAATACGGTTTCTCGTTTATATTCCGTGCGGTTCTCTTCTTCGAATGGGGAAGATACTTGTTACAGTTTAAACCAGTGACAAGCGAATATTCACGAAGCGAAAACCTGACGGGATTACCAGCAAAGAGAAACCATGCTTGATGTCGGTTGGTTACTTTCAACTGCCTTGAGATTATATGCCTCCCAAATCTTCCTGAAAACGAAGGAAGCTCAGCTATATCGACGAACTTCCCAAATTGAGTTCTGCGAATGAACTCCACTTCATCTGCCTCTAGCGCATTAAATATTCGACGAATCGCACATGGTTTGTGGTAAGGAGTCACCCGTATCCCAACAGGTTCTTCACCAAATGCAAAAACCCGTTCTGGAACTTCTATTGTGTTGCTTCCTTCGTCGGATGACATTTTCGCATGGTAGGAGGTTTCGATGTTTACGATGCGGGGGATAGACTTTCAGATTTAGTTCTGCGAAGGGATTAAGAAGGTGAGAAGACGATTGGATTTAATACTGATGCAGGTAAAATAAAGATAATAAATGTCCGGCGTTTAAAAGCAAGTTCTGCATTGTGGAGATTTCCAAAGATATTATAGCGTGTAGGCTTAGGTATCAGTTTAGGACAGAATCCTTCCCAAAGATTATGTCAGACAGTCTAGAGCAACCCTAACCGAATAAGCTTCCACGTCTATAGGGGTTTAATGGTCTATTTGTAAGAGAGAGGTAGGCGTGAATAGTTGGAAACTATATATCTCTAATTATCGTATCTAACGTTGGTAGGAGCTGCAAATTCTCAAATAAAAAATAGTACACAAAATAAAAAAATATTTTTATATAACTAAATTGATTTACAAAACTAGAAACGGTTAAACAAACTAAACAAAATTATAATTGGTTTAGCAAACAAAACCACAAAATATCTAACTAAAAATAAAAAAAAAACTCTAAACCTAATGTATTTGGCCGCCCGCCGCTTCCTCACCGCAGCTTTCTTCTTCTTCAACCTTCAAGCCGGCCTCTCACGACCCACCACCTCTGCTAACTCCTCCATCAATCTCCTCTGCCTTTTCCCACGTTACTTTATCAAAAAAAATCAGATTCAACACACACACACAGAGAGAGAGAGAGAGAGAGAGAGAGAGAGAGAGAGAGAGAGAGAGAGAGAGAGAGAGAGAGAGAGAGAGAGAGACGTTACCAATGGTGGTGCTGACGAGCATGACGGTGGTGGTTGAAGAGCGTGCCGGTGGTGGTGGTGACGAGCGCGACGGAGTCGAGAGCAACAGTGGTGGTGGTGATATAACTGACGCCCACAACAAGCCTCTGTTTCAACGGATTTGGTGACAAAACCCATTATATTTGAATCAAGCAAAAAGGATTAACAGATAGAAGAAGAGAGAAAGAGATTAAGGTGAAAAAAGTGAGAATTGTGCCGATGAAGAAAGAGAAGATAAGGAGAGAAATAAGAGATAAAGGAGAAGAATTGTGGACCATTGGATTAGTTTTAATCAATGGTGGATACATGTTATCCATGTGACACAAAGTTTAACCAATGAGAAAAAGTTTATTATTTGTTTTTTTTGTCTAAAGGCTTAATCTTTATCATATGTTATTTTGTGTTTATTCTTTGTTTTAGTAGTTTTATAGAAATCTGATTTANGTGACGAGCGCGACGGAGTCGAGAGCAACAGTGGTGGTGGTGATATAACTGACGCCCACAACAAGCCTCTGTTTCAACGGATTTGGTGACAAAACCCATTATATTTGAATCAAGCAAAAAGGATTAACAGATAGAAGAAGAGAGAAAGAGATTAAGGTGAAAAAAGTGAGAATTGTGCCGATGAAGAAAGAGAAGATAAGGAGAGAAATAAGAGATAAAGGAGAAGAATTGTGGACCATTGGATTAGTTTTAATCAATGGTGGATACATGTTATCCATGTGACACAAAGTTTAACCAATGAGAAAAAGTTTATTATTTGTTTTTTTTGTCTAAAGGCTTAATCTTTATCATATGTTATTTTGTGTTTATTCTTTGTTTTAGTAGTTTTATAGAAATCTGATTTATAATTTGTTTATAAATTTGTATGTTTGATATAAAAGTTAAAAAAGTTTTAAATTTATATTTATGATTTAAGATTTGAATGTTGGAATATAAGATTTAGGGTTAATGGTTTAAAATTATGGATTAAAGTTTGATTTTAAAGTTATGGATTAAAGTTAGATTCAAATCATGATTTGAAAAAAAGTTTGAAAATTAAGTTTGAGATATATAGTTGAATTTTTTTATAAATTTAGTTTTGAAGTTTATATTTAGAGTATTGAATGTTTAATTTATGTTTGGATATATGAAGTATAAGGTTTGGAATAAGGGGTTTGGAGTTAAAAAAAAGTTTGAAAAGATTTGCTTTGTACTTTATTTAGTAATTAGTGTTTTAAGTTTTAAAATATAAGATTTAATGTTTATATTTATGATTTGGGGTATAGGGTTTAAGTTTATAGTTTAGGGTTGGAGTGTAATACTTGAGGTATAATTTAAGATTAAAATTAAATTTTGAAAATAACTAAATATGACTTTATAATGTAATATTTAAAGCTATATATGAAAATAATATATTTTTAAAGATTTTGTTTAGGGTTTAGGGTTTAAACATGTTTAGGGTTTAGGGCTTTAAAAAAATTATGGCAAATCATTGCATTTTGTAGCAAATATCGTAGCAAAAAAAATATTTTATGGATTAGCCACGAAAAATTCATAGCTAAATCGTAGCAAAAAGATATTTTTTTGTGAATTAGCTACTATTTCAGCTATGTTTTTTCGTAACAACTTTGCCACGAAATATTTATAGCAAAATCGTAGCTATTTTAAGCTACATTTGATTTTGTAGCAATTTTGTAGCTTTTTTTTGCTACGAATTATATACGAAATGCCACGTTTTTTTATTTCGTAGCATTTTCATAGCTTTTTAAAATTTTGCTATGATTTTTTCGTACCTTTTTCATGGCTATAGCCAAAATTTCTACTAGTGTACAATTAGTAAAGTAATTAGGAAGAGTGAAAAAGAAATTGTAATCAAACACTTTAAAATAGTTATGTTCTGATTTTTATTTTATAGTAAATGCTGTCGGACTAATTAGAAAAGACATTAAATGAAGTAATTATAACTGATTTAAAATGAAATTTTATAAGAAACCACTTTAAAATAGGTAAGTATTATTCTGTACTTGCGTTTTAATAGAACATATTTAATTTACTCTACATTGTAATAACTTTCACTATGTTCTGATGTGCTTACTAGAGAGATCATATCCTTAATTTACATTAAACAATTTCAATATAGGTAAAATGAAGTAGCTAAAAACGTTTTTTTGGTTTTTAGACCGACTGTAGGATCATCTTCTTTAATTTTCTTTTTGTTTTTATCATATTTGATTTTCTTTTTTTTTAATATATTTGATCTTGGGAGGACTGTTATCAAATTTGGTGAGAAAAACTTGCGATTGAGAAAACTATTTCTGTTGGAAGTAAACTTGAAAGTTAACTTAAACATTAATCCCAGTCGAATTAGGATTAAGAGAAAAGGAAATTATACTTTGTCATGTGAGTTTAGGTTTTATAAATGTTTATATAAAGAGATGTCAAACGTGTTGACATAACTAAGAGAGTTTTGATATTGATCTTTGTGAGAGTTCAAGTTATTGAGAGAGTTTTCTTGAACTATAATAAGAAGTTGAGCTATTCTTATTAATCGTTGAGTTTTACATACTTGTGATTCAAAACAATATTTGGTATCAGAGCGCAAATCATGGGAGATATAACAACAACCTCGAGCTCAATGGCAAAAGCAAAAGATGGAGGATCATCGTCCATTAGTTGTCCGATGCTCACCTCAAGTAACTATACCGTGTGGGCAATCCGGATGAAAATCCTTCTCAAAGTGCATAAAGCTTGGAACGTAATTGAAAACGATTCAGACGAGTTAGACAAGAATGACATGGCGGTTGCACTAATTTTTCAATCTATTCCTGAAGCTCTTATACTACAAGTTGGTGATCTGGATAATGCGAAGAAGGTGTGGGAAGCAATTAAATCAAGGCATATGGGAGCAGATAGAGTAAAAGAAGCAAGACTTCAAACGCTAATGGCAGATTTTGATCGCCTAAAAATGAAAGATAATGATACAATTGATAGTTTTGTTGGGAGAATATCAGAGATAGCATCCAAATCCAGTGCATTAGGAGAAAACATTGAGGAGACAAAACTAGTGAAAAAATTTCTATCATCTTTACCGCGCAAAAAATATATACATATAGTAGCCTCCCTTGAACAAGTTTTGGACCTCAAAACTACTAGTTTTGAGGACATAATAGGACGACTAAAAGCCTATGAGGAAAGAGTTTGTGAAGAAGAAGATGATGCTCAAGATAATCAAAGTAAATTACTCTATGCAAGTAATGAGACGCCACAATCCAATCGAGAGTATCGTGATTACCAAGGAGATTACAGGAACAGCGGTCGAGGGGGACGATTCTATAACAGAGGAGGACGAGGACGTAGCAGACCATATAGAGACATAGACATGACAAAGATGGTGTGTTTTCACTGTGACAAGCTCGGGCACTTTGCGTCCAGTTGCCCGGACCGATTGTTAAAACTACAAGAGGCATATGAGAGCAAGGAAACTGAGACACGAGAAGCAGATGCACTGATGATGAATGAGATTGTATACCTCAACGAAGGGAATATAAAACCTAAAGATTTTGAACAAAGTACAAATGGAGACAACTTATGGTACTTAGACAATGGAGCAAGCAATCATATGACCGGGAACCATAGCTACTTTCAAACTCTTGATAGAACCATCACAGGCAAAGTAAGATTCGGAGATGACTCACGCATTGATATTAAAGGGAAAGGATCAGTCATGTTCTGCTGCAAGAATGGCGATAATAAGACACTGTCGGATGTATATTTCATCCCGGATTTGAAAAGTAACATCATAAGCCTTGGCCAGGCAACTGAGTCAGGTTGTGAGGTTAGGATGAAAGGAGAATTTCTTACTCTACATGACAAAGATGGCAACCTGATTACAAAAGCTACGAGGGCAAGAAATCGATTATACAAAGTTATGATAGATATCGCCGAGTCTAAATTTCTTCAACTCGCTGGTATGGATGATGCAACAACTTGGCATGCACGGCTTGGCCATATCGGAACAGAATCATTAAATAAAATGGTAAGGAAGGAGCTTGTTATTGGACTACCTAAGATAGCTGTCGATAAGGAAACGTGTGGTTCCTGTTTGCTTGGAAAACAGACAAGGAGTCCATTCCCGCAAGCTACTTCGTTTCGTGCTGAACATGTATTGGAACTTATACATGGAGACCTATGTGGTCCAATTACACCTTCTACAGCAGCAAGAAACAAGTACATCTTTGTCATTATCGATGACCATTCACGATACATGTGGTCCATTCTGTTAAAGGATAAATGAGAAGCTTTAATGAAATTCAAAAGGTTCAAAAGCCTAGTCGAGTTAGAAACAAAAGCCAAAATCAAGTGTTTAAGAACCGACAGAGGTGGGGAATTTACATCGACAGAGTTCAATGAGTTTTGCGAAGAACATGGAATCCTGAGACACTTGACTGCTCCGTACTCTCCGCAGCAGAACGGAGTCGTGGAAAGAAGAAATTGGACTCTTATGGAGATGACACGAAGCTTGCTAAAACACATGTCAATGCCGAATTACCTCTGGGGAGAGGCAGTGCGTCATGCTACATACCTAATCAACAGGGTAGCAACTCGAGTATTAGTAGCTCAAACTCTGTATGAAGTGTTTAAAGGAAAAAAGCCAAACATTGATCATTTACGAATCTTCGGATGTGTTTGCTATGCAAAAATCAATACACCATTCCCAAAGAAACTCGATGATAGATCTAGAATGTTAGTACATCTGGGAACTGAACCTGCTTCAAAAGCATATAGGCTATATGATCCAAGAAAACAGAGGATAATAGTGAGCAGAGATGTTCATTTCGATGAAACTAAAAGATGGGAATGGACGTCATCAGGAGCAGAAACCCAGGAAGATCAGCCTGGAACATTCAAGCTTGTGATAGGAGACTATGGAAACAGAGGAGTTAACGATAATTCAGAGGAAGAAACAGAGTGAGATGCCAATGGTGAGATAACCGAAAAACAAGAGGAAGGTCCACTTACTGACATAAGTGAACCGAGTATTGATGCTCAGCAAAATGATATCTCGTTAAGAAGATCAACAAGGATAAGCAAGCCACCGAGTTACTTGGACGACTACGTATACTTAGCTGAAGTAGAAGCAGAACGTTTGTTGTTCTTGCTAAACGATGAACCGTGGGATTTTAGCAGTGCCGTAGAAGAAAAGGTATGGAGGGATGCTTGTGATGAAGAAATTTCATCGATTGTTAAGAACAAAACGTGGCATCTTGTAGACTTACCACCTAATGCTAAAGCAATAGGATTAAAATGGATCTTCAAGGTTAAACGTAACTCCGATGGAAGCATAAATAAACACAAATCGAGGCTTGTTGCTAAAGGATACATACAGAGGCATGGAATTGACTTTGAAGAAGTGTTTGCTCCAGTAGCTCGCATTGAGACAATAAGATTCATCATCTCTCTGGCTGCATCTCACGGATGGGAAATACATCACTTAGATGTCAAGACAGCTTTTCTGAATGGTGACTTGAAGGAAGATGTTTATGTCAAGCAACCTGAAGGGTTCGTAGTAAAAGGGAGCGAGCATAAGGTATACAAACTTGACAAAGCATTGTACGGCTTAAAACAGGCTCTGAGAGCATGGAATGAAAAGCTGAATAAAACACTTGGAGAGATGAATTTTATCAAGTGTTCTAAAGAACCCTCATTGTATCGAAAGCGTGAAAAGGAGCATATTCTAATGGTGGCAGTATATGTGGATGATCTGCTCGTAACAGGATCAAGTATCGACATGATTATTGAGTTCAAAGAAGGGATGTCGACACGGTTTGAGATGAGTGACTTGGGTTTACTTACGTATTATCTAGGCATCGAAGTGACTCAGTGCAAAGAAGGTATAACGCTTGTCCAAAAGAGATATGCACAAAAAATATTAGAGGAATCAGGCATGAATGAATGCAACTCAGTTCATACACCTATGGAGTCCGGTTTGAAACTTTCTATTGCGCCAGACGAAGAAAAAGTTGATGAGACAGAATACAGAAAACTTACTGGGTGTCTTCGCTATTTGATTCACACCCGACCAGATTTTTCATACTGTGTAGGAGTGTTAAGTAGGTATATGCACCAACCGAAGGTCTCTCATGCTGCTGCACTAAAGCAAGTACTTAGGTACTTAAAAGGAACTATATCGTATGGTCTCATCTTTAAAAGGACGGACAGAAGAGAGCTTGTGGGATATGTTGATAGTGGACACAACATCGATGAAGACGATGGGAGAAGCACCACTGGACATATCTTGTACCTTAATAATTGTCCAATATCATGGTGTTCAATGAAACAAGAAACTGTGGCTCTTTTGACTTGTGAAGCAGAGTTCATGGCAGCCACTGAAGCCGCTAAGCAAGCAATATGGCTACAAGAACTCCTAGAAGAGGTCACCGAAGTTCCATATGCAAAGACAATCATATACATTGATAATAAATCAGCAATTGCTCTTACAAAGAACCATGTATTCCATGGACGAAGCAAACACATACACAAGCGGTACCACTTCATAAGAGAATGCGTAGAGAACAACCAAATAGAGGTCGAACATGTACCCGGCACCGAGCAGAAGGCTGATATTTTGACTAAAGCACTTGGAAGGATCAAGTTTAAGGAAATGAGAGAACTCATTGGAGTACATGAAGAGAACTTCAAGTTTAAAGGGGAGAATATTGGAAGTAAACTTGAAAGTTAAACTTAAACATTAATCCCAGCCGAATTAGGAGTAAGAGAAAAGGAAATTATACTTTGTCATGTGAGTTTAGGTTTTATAAATGTTTATATAAAGAGATGTCAAACGTGTTGACATAACTAAGAGAGTTTTGATATTGATCTTTGTGAGAGTTCAAGTTATTGAGAGAGTTTTCTTGAACTATAATAAGAAGTTGAGCTATTCTTATTAATCGTTGAGTTTTACATACTTGTGATTCAAAACAATAATTTCATGGGGGTTGAGTTCTCTGTACATGTATTTTCACTTTTTTCATTCACTGGTTTCAAAGAATCAGACCTCAGGTATACAGAGGTTTGACAATGGTTTGGACTAGATGAAGAATGGTTTTGGGTTCAAAGATGTCATGTTGAAACTATCTCTACAAAACTGATCATTGTGAACAAAAAAGAAAAAATTCACAAGGGTGGGTTTCCTTGTAAATAAGCCTCCTCACTTCTGCTATAGTGGAAATCAGATCCAATACCTATGTAATCATGAATCTTATGAGGAGAAAGTGGCCAGTTCTAAAAGACCATGGCTAATGGTTTTAATAAATGCCGTAGATACGAGTATGCATATTAAGAGAAGACTTCTCTGCTTTGCGTCGAAGCATATTACCAAGGAAGTCTTGTTGGTTTAACGTAAATTTATCTGAGTTATCATGGTTCTAGACTTCTACCGGTCGTGTAGGATATCAAAGTTAAAGTTCTCTAAAATGACATTGGTATGAAATGATTGGTATCAGTTTGTTTACCTTTATGAATTTTAAACGGAGTCAATGGGTTTTGTAATGCTATGTGCAAGTAAAAGTCTCGATAAAGAAAAGACGACTAAGCAAAGTTTTCACATAAGAAGAACAGTTTCTTTCAAGGAATGTAACACATTATAATCGCGTAAGGCTTTGAGAAAAGCATCGATAATTCATTTGTTTGTGTTAACTGTCTTCACCATATATCTGCTTATCTAAAAAGTTGTTTCTGTAATTTTTAATGACATTTGTAATTTATTATTACTAATAAAATAAATTTATCTATAAAAAGAGTAAAATGAAGTAGCTTAAAACACAAATAATGGATTTCTTTTTGGTCTTATACCTTTGTTTTTGAATTCATTGGTACTTTTATGTCCTCTTATACATTTTCTCTTAACTTTGATATATATACATATGCATCTATTATATTTTAAAAAGTAGTTTTTTCTTAACTAATTTCATAGATGCATCTATTGTAATTTATACATTTATACCTACTATAGTCGTTGTGCACCTAATAAAAATAATTTATGAATTACCCATGTTGTGTTGTTAAGTATATATGCCTTTAGTTAATATTCTTTTAATGTTTAAAATTCCTTATATATTAAATGAGAAGCATTACAATATTTGAAACATATGATATGTGTCGTCACTAGAACGATTCTTAGATTATTTAGAAAAATAAGTTTGTCCATCTAAATTTAAACTATATTTTTCATTAAATTTACCATATAATTATTTATTAATGTAAAAGTTATATATATTCTTCATTCTTTCCTTAAATAAAAGTTACAAAATTATCTAATGTGATTAATATATATGTATATATGGCAAATAATAATTTTGAATAATAAAAATTTGCTAACAATTTATATACCTTCTATCATTTTTTAATTATTTATTATTAAAATAAATTACACAATTATATTAAACATATAATAATAAAAAATAGTTTTTTCGTACATATAGTATTTTGAAATTTTCAAAACGAGTATAAATTATTAAAATTGTTATAACTCTCATATAAACTTTTGTGATCAAGGTTTAAATTCATTTCTATAATCAGATACAATGATTATAAAAACATAGAAATAAAAAGTCTTGTTTATATATTTCATATTGTTTATATTAAACTATATATCATATAAAAATACATACTTATATTTTAATATTTGCATTGAAAATATATCGAGAAATTAATATTTTAATTCTGAAATCTGCATTGGTTTATAAAAATAATTATTAATTATTAAAAAATTTAACTAACAATATTAAAAAGTTTATCAATGGTTTAAAATTTTGTTATACAAAGATGCAAATAATCATAAAATTATATGATTAGGAACCTTACTTAATAAATACTCATATTAAAAATATATTATATATATGTTAATATCATTTAAATTTAATTTTACATTATCTAAAATAAATAAAATTTATTTTTAAAAATTTATTTATCATAAAATGATCATAAATAAACAAGAGTGACGTTTGACGAGCATGCAAATTTAATTATATACATAATAATAACTAATTTCTCAATTATTTAATATATAAATAATATTCAATTATTTCTTAATATATATAAAAACATAAAATAAGTGATAATACATAAATGTAATTTGTATATAAAATATTTATCTTTATCATTTAGTAATATTTTAATATTTTAACTTTATATATGATAATTAAATTAAAAATATGTATATGTAAAATTATGTGACATTTGAAATTATATGGATTAAAATGATAAAAGAAAAAGTTGATTATATTATTTAAAGAAATTGAAGTGGGAAAAATGGTCTATTTCAACCTGAATTTTATTTTGTCGTGTCTATTCCTTCCCTACAACTTTGTATTAGTGCGTATACCATATTGAATTAAATAAAAATTCGAAAATATTATATGAATATTACGCGTTGTGTCTTTTCATTTCCAAACTTTATAGTAGTGCATATTCCATATTGAACTAAACTAAAATTCAAAAATACTACAAAAACTTTTAGCAGGAGTTTGAGAGTGCATGTAGTATCTTTAATTTTTAGTTTAGTTCAATATGGATATGCACTACTATAAAGTTCGGAAATGAAAAGGCACATCGCGTAATATTCATATAGTATTTTTGAATTTTTTATTTAATTTAATATGGTATACGCACTACTACAAAGTTTGTGAAAGAATATATTAAACAGATAAAATTTAGGTTGAAATAAGCCATTTTCACAATAAAAATGTAAAAAATTAAAAAGTAAAAAACCTCAAATATAAAGTTTTTAACAATAAAACTTGGTATTTGAGATTTCACTGTTCAAAATCTTAAAATTTAAAACTTTACAGTTGTTATTGGAATTTACAAAACTTTATATTTGAAATTTCAAAGGTGTTTTTAGAGATGCTCTAAGACTACTTATTTTAAGGCATCTTTTCAATTTTCTCTTCTTAATTATGTCTTTTGTACTACATTTAGTATATATTGGCTTTGTTGTTAGAATTATTTGATTGGGTTGAGACTATCCAATCGTATGTGGGTCTTTTATGTTGTTATATCTTTCTTTTTAAAAAAAAAAATTTGATTAATTATGTATTAATATCTTAGTCTGAATGTCCATCATTTTATGTAATTAATTTTTGAGGTTGATGTTTCAAAAATGAAACTTTTTCTCGAACTGTTTTTTTACATATGTCTGATGAGAAGTGAGAAAAAAGCTAAATGGATTCTCATACTTTTGTATGACTTTTCTCTATTTATTCTTCAATTGAATGTATTTTTGTGAGTTATATTATAAGTTTTTTTTGTGGGAAAGTTGATATCTAAAATTAAGTTGGGTTAAAAATATATCTTTTATTTTTACAATATGTAGATTATAAGATATTGTTTCCATATATTTAATCTAAATAATAAAATATTAAAAATGAGGAAATTTTTTAAAATATTAAAGATCCTAATTTTACATCAATTTTTTATCACTTAATTAACTCACCGGAAGAGAGATGTTTTAAAATTATATACATAGTAGTGGTTTGGTGTGTTCGCGCGGATTATCTGAAATTTGTGTTATTAATTTGTCAATCCTTTTGGTTTGTTGTATAATTTGTAATGCATGTTTGTTTGTTAATAACATAGTTTCATTAATAGATTGGCCATGAGATAGAAATAACAGAGTTTTCTGTTTGTTAGTTAATGATGAGAAAGTGAATGATGGAAAGCCTGATGAGCACATGCAAAATTAAGATGTTTTCTAAATTTGCTCTTCTCTCGTTTTTGACATTTTCCTTGTACGCTTGTAACAACTTTTCCGCATATTGATAGTTATTTGATAATAAAAATAATAATATGAAACTTCTTTAAAGGCACGTATATGCTCTTCTCTTACTGAAGACATGACATACACCACATCATCTTTACCCTCAAATACTTTTTCATCTGCGTTACAAATCCCAATATATAAAAGGAATTGAGCTTGAGTTTTTAGCCTATCCACGTATGCAACATAATTCAACCTATCATAGTATTGAATTAGGCCACGTCACCCAAATCAACCTAAACGATATGTTTGCTTCATCTTCTTCCAAAGCACCTAAGCTTCACCACCGTTACCATTACCTTCTACTATCATCTTCAATGTATGCCTCCCACATCGATCTAAGTCCCCTAAAGCTTCATCAATCACTGCTACTTTGAAAACAGTACGCATCTATTTTCATCCCATAAGGTCGTCAACTTATATAATCATATGTTTCATTGATTCTCTCCTTTACCCGAATCACGCAAACAAAAAAATCAAAGCAAACGATGACATACAAAATCGCGAAAATTAACGGGCAAGACTCTTATCTTATATGTCTGTTTTACAATGAGGTCATTCCAGATTTGGGACAGTTGAACCAATTGTTTCAGCTAATCAGGAAGCGAGGAACACAGCAAAGGGGAATTTCTAATTGGTCTCGAGCTTCTTCTCATAGACGAACAGGTTTGGATTCGCTATTTTAAGTCAATATTTGCTTAGATAATTTATTAGCTTCCCTTAATGGTGACAGGAAGTAGAAAGAGGAGGATCTTGGCACGTTCTTCATGGTTTTTGTGGCAAGTACAAACTCTTTCATTTGTAGTTACTATTGGCAATCATAGGACTCTTACTATTCTGATGAAACGAATGTCATCAATCTTTTTCAGAATGCTAAAAGGGAACATCGAAAGGTGTCTCAGCTCGTGGTAGGACACAAACAGTATTAAATCTTGCATCGGAGCAGAAGCTGACCTCATGAATTTGTCATATTTTGATCCTAATCTAAACCTTTTTTAAGAATTGTTTAATTATTTTTTAAATTGTTTGATTGTTGATATACTTTTGCAGGATTAGATTGCGATGGAAGTCAATGAGCCAATGGCTGGATGGAAAGCTGCTTTCAGTGATCGATTTGCTAACACCAATGTTTATAATTGTTTCTGAAATTTGACTATTCTCTTTTTTTTGTGTGTGTGTGTTTGTATGTTCAGGTTGCAGAGCTTAAGTGCCTCCTCGGTGTAAAACCATTAAGGGAGCACGAATATTTAGGTGTACATGTTGTAAGTCATGACATCTATGAAGCTACAAAAAGAAATTGACGCTAGAACCGCTTGGTCTCAGTGTACCAATATTGGAAGGATAGTAGATAAATCTAAACTCCCATTGTATATGTTCTTATTTCATTGTTTTGAAACATGAAATACTGACTCTTCTTTTGTTTTTTGTCAAATCTTCTACTTGATTACAAATCAGGTCAAAACTCCATTTTTTGTGGTCAGAAATTAGGGAGGTTAGACAAAGAAAGATTCTTCCCAACATGGTAATATTCCTATAGGTTTTAGTTGCCCCACATATTTTTGGTTATGTCCTTTGTTTGGCGT
This sequence comes from Sinapis alba, assembly GCA_012274485.2. Classification (NCBI taxonomy): domain Eukaryota; kingdom Viridiplantae; phylum Streptophyta; class Magnoliopsida; order Brassicales; family Brassicaceae; genus Sinapis; species Sinapis alba. Next base: position 200,353 of record MU105627.1, on the reverse strand, counting down.
ATTTTTGTATGTGGTTGGCATATACCTTATGTAACAATTTATTTACTATTTCATATACTAATCATTTTCAGTGCTTTTTCTTGGCTATGTCTGGTTTAGACTGGGGCGTAGGTTTCTTAGGCGTTCCCCTAAACTGATTGATATTGGGGTCTTCATGAACTATGCTTATACTCATGTTTGTTTGCTTCTTTTGTATAGTGGATATGTGGTTGTGCGCTCATGTAAGCTCAGTGTTACAGGCTACATACTACAAAGGATGGATAACATTTCTGATATGACTATTCCGAAAAAAACTTACAAGAAACTGAGGAAAGGTTAAGATGAAGGAGGATACTTTCAGATGCTCTTTTTTTTCCTGGGAAGAAGCAACACTACAAGCTGAATGAGTATTTTCTAAGGTATGTTTTTTTTAATCGCGGAAAATATACACCAGCTGTATTGAATTGCCTACTGGTCAATTTTTTTTAGTTTTGAAATAGAAAAATTGGTGGTTTGAAGATGGATTCACAAGACAAGTTTTCCAAAGACTCATCCAGACAAATACATGATAAAGAGACGCAAAGGAGGAGAATTTCAAGATTCTGTAGCAGCAGGAGCGTGCTGAAGTTGTTGATTTGCGCAGATGTATGCATACATACATAAATCTTTCATTTCTGGTGAAATACAAGGGTGACTAAATTCTTCTGCAAGGATGATGAGGTCTCCAGCTTCATAGTGTTTCAAGAGAAAGAGTTTGTGGAGGAGAGGGAGAAGCAGATAGAAGAGCAGAAGAAGATATATTTTGAGGAGATGCTTCATCTAGAGAGGAAATTTGATGTCTTTGGAGCTGTTCATGAACAAGCACAGCCTTCACGATGCAGATGACGCAGACTATTAGCTTTCATGTTGTGAGTTGGGTATGTGGACGAATCTAAAGAGATTTGAGAAAGAATATTGTTCTCAATCTTAGTAGGGATAATAATGTGAAGAGACTTGAGATTATTATAATCCATTTTAGTAACGACTAAGAAAGTATTATGTTAGCAACATCAAGTTTGAATGTTTAGGCATATAAACCAAACTTAACTCTTTCATGGTAGATAAACCAAAGAGGTTCTATTTAAAGTCAAAATATTAGGGAAAATTAAGATATTTAACATGTTGGTTACATAAATTTTTTAATAATGAGAGAGTCGCGACCTTTATGTAACTCCATTTTTTGTGTGTACATGTTGAAGTTTTAAAGAAGAAACATGTTACTCGAGGAGGAGCAGCCACCAGTAAAGGTGAATAAGTCAGGGATGGGTGTTTTTGGATTAGTAGCTTGCTACCCAGGACTGTTGCTCAACTTGACTGTAACAGCCTGAAGATCACATTTACCCTCATACAAGCATGTAAAATGTCTTTTTGTAGTTAGAAGGTCACAAGTAGTCTTCATATTTCAACGTGCCTTTATGGTTGCACTAATTTCCCCTTTAAGTTGCTACTTTTGGACTCTTGCTTCTCCCATGTGATATGCTAAGTGTTTCAGATTCTAGATTTCTTTATAGAGATAAGAGTATAATTTAGGATCAGAGTTCTTAAACAAATTTATTTAAAGGAAGTCTATGTTTCTGATTTTCATCTCATGATTCTCCCATGTGCTATATACTGAATAATAGAGTCTTCAGTCTCCTTATATTCAGAACTTCAGAAGCAGAGTATAAGTTCATACACATTAGCTTCAGGCCGATAACATCTTACAACATGATATATGTTTTTTTTTAAATGCAATAGTTATTGAATGCACATAGAAAGACACCAAGTTTGTTAAATGCATGAGCGGTGATTAAGCATGACCTCAGTCATTAAGACTATGAGAATCAAATTTTGTGATCAGACAACGCAAACACATAATCATATGAAGATTAACTCTTCACACTTCACATTAGTATATTGTTGAAATTTTAGATGAACTGACAAATTAACAAGACGTAAGTTTTCAAATCCATCCTCACAGACCTTTCACACTTCCAAGTTTTTTGGGGTTTATTTTTAATTATTATTAATGTTATATTTATATCATATATTTATTTTTGTATACATAACTTATTTGGTCATTGAAATTTAAAATATCAGATCATTGTGGTAACAAGTCACAATCCAAAAACATATATTTACAAAAAGAAAACACTTATCATAAGTGTACAATGAATTCTAACTATATTCTTTAATAATTTCAGTGCAACTTATTACTCGCTTCAGTATTAGCGACACAATTTTATTCCAACAACACAATTGAAATAAATAGAAATTTTAGAAAGAGGAATAACATAAATTACCTATAGTAACGAAGCGTTGAACATTCAAGCTCCATTCAAACATAAGTTCATCAATAAACCACAACAAAAGGGTAACCAAAAAATAATTGTAAAATTTCTTTTTTTGTCAAAGATTCTAAAATTATTTTGGCCGAACATTATAAACCACTATATAATTTAAATACAACAAAAAAACAAAATAATTAATATATAAAATCTGCGCGTACCGCAGACACGGATCTAGTTGTATTAAATATTACAATCTCAAAGATGGAAAAATTCTTGTGTATTAAAAGATAATAAGTTAACCAAAGTGCTCAGATTATTATTTTGTGGAAACTTGAGGTCGTCCTTAGTTACACCAGTATCGGTAAAAAGGGAAATTCGTAAACGTGAACAAATAAAGATTTGAGTAATTAGAGAAGTGAGGAAAAAAATAAAAATTTGGATGTTTATAGAAGTGTATGAGAGACATCAAATGAATTGGTGATCAGCACAATTGACCGTTTAAAGAGAGGCCGCGTCAAATTCAGAAAACTATCTCGAAAAGAGTCAAAGCTCTAGGATAAAGCTAGGCTAAAGCTTAAGAACTTCTTCAATACTTCACTTTACTCCATTTTTGAGGATTGAAACGAAGAAAACAATTCCAAATTCAAATTACCTTTTCCCATCAGTGATGACTGAAGCTTTCTCATACTTCAAAAACTTTACGCTGTACTTTCTTTTAGACGGATAATTAAATAGATTAGATCATCGTTACTAAAACCAAATTGGGGTGGTTTAGAAACCCTAGCTTCAAATGCTATTATATGGTTTCATAGAAATGCGCCTCGTCTCCTAAAACCTCTAAGATATCCGACAATAAGATTACATAGTGATAAACAACTGAACATATGTTGGTTAAAGACTGAGAAAAAACATGGTAAAAACGGTGGAAATGGGAACATATGCAAGGGGGCGAAGTAAACAAAGTGGCAGTGTAACTAGTGGTGGTAGTCCAGTGGCGTTTGAGGGAAAAGAAACCCAATACAGTGAAATTCTGGGTTGACTCCCACTGGCCACCCAGGCTGCCTTAAATGGCAAGAATATGTGGAGTATTGTGGGTCTTGTGGGATAAGTCAGTTGATCTCGGTCACCGGATCCCCATGGTTATCAAAAAAACAAAATCAAAGTGGCAGTGCGGTAGAGGATCGGGGGTGAAACTGAAGTCGAAGACGATTGGCCCATATATGGACGGAACAGATAGTGTTCGCCGGAGAAGAGGTTTGGCTACGCCAGAGAAGAGGTTTGGCTACGCCGGAGCTTGGGCGTCAATGGCAATCGGGAAATCTGCATCGGAAAGAAGCAGATTGGTGTTTACTGTAACAGTAAAAACTATAAACCAAATTAAAATTGGAAAAGACCTTTGGATTGTGCGTTGGCTTCTCTGTACTTCTTTAGTAGTTCAAAAACGGTGGAGATTTTTTATGCCATCCCTTCATTATATGTAGAAAGTTTGGGAAATTCAAAAGAGCATTGTCAGAGTGTGGTATCTGAATTGAATAAGATACTTATTGTTCTTTATGGTGGAGAAACTGTATGTTACCTATAAGAGCACCATCATTAAAAAACTGTAAGGGGTTCTAAAATAATATATATCATTACTTTAGTGGCATGATTATATGTTTACTTTTTATAATATGTTAAAAATTAACCGATTGACTTCTGTTTTTAGTATCCCACAGATTTTTAAAAATTCAGTTTTTAGAACTTTTACTCTTTCTCTTCCATGTATTTGTGATTTTATCTTTTCTTTTAGTTCTAAAAGCTTCTACTACAACCTATTGTTGGAGATTCTCTAAGGATCCAATGAAAACATAAGCTCATTTATCATTATTCCTTTTCAATGAAAGAGAAAAATTAGAAGCTAAAGGTTTATGTACCATGTGTCATTGTTTGGAGCATGGTGTGTTGAGGTGGCACATCGAAAGTCTGAAAAAGACTCAACTCTACTTTATTATAATAGATATCTAGATATAATGTTATATAATAATCAATAATTCAACAATCTAAAGAGTATATTATGTATTTTGTTGTTTTTATGGAATTTATTCAGGAACTATGTCAAAACCAACAACAATATAAGTTTTTTATTTGATATGTTGTATCGGTTGATTTGGTTGACTTTGGGAGGTATATACTTAGAACTAAAAAGAGAATTGATTACCACACTATCTGAAGTAAATTTGAAATGTCTTTTGACTAATACGAGAAGGTAACTGGATCACATGTTATCAAACTACCAGATAAACTGTCTCGACCGAAACCCAAACCTAAACTTCTCATGTAACTATGACTTTTGTTTCAAGAGAGACTCAGACTCCGGAGAGAGTATTGTAGTACAATCTCAGATCTAATCTACCACTTGATCACAACTATGCGGGCCACAACAATATAAGATGATCAAAGATAAATTAACAATCATAGATTATAAGTTGGAATTACAATCAAATATAAGCTAAACAAGTGAAGTTAGATATCCCTAAAATGTTTCATAGCAAAACTATTTATTTTATTTTGAGAAATAGCAAATTGATTTAAAAATTTAAGTTAACCAACATTAAATACAATATATTCAAACATATAAATCTTATTCAGACCATTCTTATTAATAAGTTCAGAATCTTGCCAACTCAAACGATAGAAAGCCGAACATAAACATAACATATAAGTACAATGAGAGTCGAATACAAGAGTAGACATAGTAGATATGATTATTAGATATTGAGTGTGGTTTAAATTTTAAGCAATGAGTGCAAATTTATCTTCATGAGTAGTAGATGGTCGATCCAAACCTCCCAAGCGCGTGGAGTTGACATAATCAAATGGGAAATGATTAGACATACCAGGGAGTACTATTCCCACAATCCTAACAGATCTCATCATCCAATTCTCTTTGTACTCTTTGCCTTTCCAAAACTGTATTATGAAACTCCTTATAAACTCCCATGCACCAGTTAAAATCGTCGGTATTAACCACAACAAGTTGATGTAGTTCGCATTCGGTGGATCTTCCCTTACCTTAAAATCCAAAAGTATGTGAAAATATATACAAAAGTTCTGTTATTATATATTTTTTAATTATTTGTTTCATAATTTTTAATACCTATTGAAAGCTGTTATTATTCATTGAATAATAATTCAATGGATTTGATAATGATTTGATTTCATATTAGATATTAATAAAGTTAAGTGCTTTGTATATCAAAATTTACATGTTTGACTTTTTCGAAAATTTAAGTCCAAAATATATTTTGAGTTTCATGTATGTGTATAAACTTTTAATACAAGTTTTTTTTTTTTTTTTGGTTTTATCTTTCTTTTTGGTCTTATTAAATTATTCAAGACGAAACAAAACAAAAATGGATAAAGTCTACTTTACCTTTCCTTTGTAGAGACTGTTGAAGTAATTGCAAGATCCATAGTGCTTGTATGAGAATAAAATCTTGTCATCGAAGGGGACTCTAGGAACCATATCATTGTGGTAAACAAACCTCTCATACTCAATTCCATGTTTTCTTATCACTTCCTTCATATACTCTCCAAATTGCTCGTCCCCTATACGTGGCTGTCCAAACGTGTAGACTCCCTCTAGCTTATCAAGTAGCTCATCCTCACCGTGAACCGCAAGAATCGCTGGAAACAGAGCAGCTATTGCGCCACCAAGGCTGTGACCCGTCAGGATAAATTTAAGGTTTTTGTCTATGGCAAGCATGTCCCTAAGCTTCTGTCTGATAGTGTAGTAAGCATATTGGTGTATGAGACTTATATTTTCTTTGGGCCATCCGTTTTTTTGTAGGCCTAGAGCTCTGGAGAACCCAGCATGAATTTTGCCAATGTTCTTCATTTCGTACCTAATTAAAATTTATAATAGATAATAAATATATACTCCTATAGAATAGTATTATATTGATTTATATATTACTATATAATGTACATATATATTGTAGTCCCTCCGTTCTCAAAAGTAAAGGTACAATTTTCTAAATGTTTCACAAAGTACACATTTTGTTTATTTATTTTAGGGCAACTTTTTAAATATCACTATTTTAAATTTTTGTCACAAAAATAGATTTTGAAGAAAAAATGACCACGATAGTTTTTTTGAAAAATTTAATATTTTATTTTTATTTTAAAAAATTTGAAACCCTAATCCCAAAACCTCACTCTTTAACTTTAAACCCTAAGTCTAAAATCGTTAACCCTAGGGATATAAATATATATTTACTTCTTTAATAAAAAATTTTGATCATTTTTCTTTTATTATGTGTTATTTTGTGACAAAAATTTTTTTAAGACTATCATAGAATATTTTGTTTTATGTTTAGTGTTTACTCTATTTTTAGTTTTACCAATCATTTGTTTGAGTGTCTATTTTTTTTTCTTTAATTGTTGTATTTAAACCACGTTCCATTTACCGAGAACTACCAGTCCTTTTTAGCTATTCATATTTCTAGAAAAGTAAATTTGTCTCTCTTAAACTTCCATTTAAATAAGTCATCGTAAAGGTAAATGTAAATTAGATGATTTATCTTTTAAATAAAGAGCATTAATGTACAAAATTCTTTTTTGTGGAACAAGATTAAAACTCAAAAAATAATTTTCAAAAACGGAAGAAGGAATAGGTACCAAGAGACGTCGAGGTCAGTGCACCAATCATCTGCATCGAAAGGTTCGGTTCCTCTGAAACTGACGACGATGAGATTCGGATTTGTGCTCGACGCCTTGAATACAAAGGCTTGTGTCAGGTTTCTTTCTTGATAAGCTACAAAAATAACAGAATTTAGAGATATCATTTCAGATGTTAATTAGATTTGTGTTTTTTAGAAAGAAAAAACAAATCTAAGTAACACTATTTCAAGGTTCTAGTATAAAATTTATATTTTAAGCAAATTTGATGTTGTAAGATTTTTTTTGTGTGTGTGAAAAGGCATACATGGTAAGAAATAATATTGTTTTAGAAAATGGGATCCTTATAGTTGTTATGAACAAGTACTTGGGATCAAAAATTATTTGTGGGTTGATGTTAATATATAACTTTGTTATTTTTGAAAAACAACTTTGTTATTTATCGAAAATAGAAAAATGTTTTGTTTAATGACTTGGTTTGTCACGATCTATTAAGTACATATGTATTTGAAATATGTAAAACCAAACTATCAAGACTCTGCTCAATAACTCATTTGATATAAAAAGCTTTAAAAAGAAAAATTTATATTCAATACGATTTTTAATGTTATGACACAAAAAGCTGATATATTGTTTTTCTAAAAACTAAGCTGATATACTGTTTTATTTTATAAATCGATCTACTAAAGAAAAATCGATCCACTAGCATGCATCATTTGATTTTAAGAACCAGGCTGCCAAACCCCAGAAAAAAACACGTGACTTTTGTAGTTGTAGACTCGGTAGTACTATTCTTATTATATACTTTCTCTATTTCAAAATAATTTGTATCCATTACCAACGAGTCCACAATCACAAAACACTTGATTTTTGTGGTTGTGAACTCATTGTTAGCGGATAGATATATTTGCAAACTACAATACATTTTTAACTGGTTAACAAGTGGATAAATATCCATTAAACAAAATCTTAAATATTTAATTTTAAACACACATAAAAGTTATAATACCGCGATAAAAGATAATTGTTTTTGCTACTTGTAACGTATACATTAAAGTATAAAGACCAATTGGGCACATATTATACATCAGACGACATATAATAGGGTCCCTTGCTTAGTTAGCATTTTTTTTAACACGATAGGGTATCAGACGAATTTCGCATTTATTACAATCTGATATGGTAAAGCGACCCTAATATATTCTATTATTATATATTATAAAAAATGAAAATCTGGCAGCTTTTTATATCATATATTTCCTTCGTTTTATATTAAATGTCGTTTTAAAAAAAAATTATTATAAAATAAATATCGTTTTAGAATTTCATGCATAATTTATTAATTTAATTTTTTTATTGATTGTAATAGGATCACTTGCTTAGTTAGCATTTTTTAACACAATAAGGTATCAGACGAATTTCGCATTTATTACAATCTGATATGGTAAAGCGACCCTAATATATTTTAATACTATATATTAAAAATGAAAATCTGAAAGCCTGTTATATTATATACTCTCTCCGTTTGTCGTTTTAGAGAATTTTTTTTGTTGTAAAATAAGTATCATTTTAGCATTTCAATGCATAAATTATTGATTTTATTTTCCAGTTTAATTTTTTATTGGTTAAAATATGGTTAGGTGTATGGGTAATGATGCTTTTATGTAAAAATATACAAAATTAAATGTTTTCTTAATCTGTGTGCAAAAAAAAATCGTCTTAGAGAATTTTTTTTGTCGCAAAATAAGTGTCATTTTAGCATTTCAATGCATAATTTATTGATTTTATTTTATATTCTAATTTTTATTGGTTGAAATATGGTTAGGTGTATGGGCAATGATGTTTTTATATAAAAAAATATGAAAAATTAAATATCTTTTTAATTTGTGTGAAAAACTAAAACAACACTTATTATGAAACAGATGAAATATTTATTGTTGAACCGTTCCTCTTTTTCTCTTTTTTTTTTCTTTTTACTATCACGAGTATGCTTTGTCCTACGTATATCTTACATTTACTTCAGGTTTATGAATGTTTTCTGTATTGTATCTGTTCAATGATTTAACTGGCCTTTCAAAGCTTTATTTATACACCAAAATGAGTTAGCTTATTCCAAAATATGGAATGCACTAATACCCTAAATGGCAAAGGAAAAACATTTCCTTAAAAGAATAAATCGTAGTCTTTAACTTACCGTTGTAAAAGTCGTAGAAACCCACGAAGTCCATCTGCATAAGAGGATAGATAGGGAGAATGAGGGGAAAAAAATCAAACATTAAATATATATATATTGAGAAGTAAAGTCACCAAATCAATAATACTAAAAGATCAAGTGAGTTTTTGCTATTATTTATAGTTTAAAATTTAAGTGAGAGTAACTTAGAAAATAAAATTGAACATCTAAGTATTTCAAACAGCTAAACAATTTTTTTAAAAAATTCAATATATCTATGTATGATTATAATTAAAAGATATAGGAACTAAAAATTAATTAGCAAAAAAAAAAACTAAAAGAAGAAAATTAAGTTAACCTTCCAAGTATTCTTGACGACAGAAGTGATGAAAGATTTGTTCTCATAAGCGATTTTAGATGCCATTATTGATAACATCGACTTGTATTCGATGGTAGCAACATTTATTTTCCCGTCCAGCTCTACTCTTCGATCTGTGCATCCTAGAAACGACGTATATGTGGCCGACGATTCCTCAGGCTTCACCAGTTTTCCTATAAAAAGTACTGCAACTTTTAGGTTATTCTGTAAATATAATTTCTTAACATCATCACAAGATTCAAAATAATTGGGTGATCAATATAAAGTTGTCTTCAAAATTCTATAATCTTCTTAATACCTTAAATTTATTATTTATTTATTTCTAACACCAAACGAAGCTCTTGATCCAATAGCTCAGTAAATATCTACTATTATCTGTGTGTTGTAGCGTCCTGCATGTAGAGTAATCCTTGTTTCGTCACAAATTCCGTTGAAGTGTGATAAGTGTAATATTGGTCAAATCCAACAATCCCAAGATTATTAACAAATGATATATGGTCCTTGTGAGATCTTTGCAGTTCTCTTGTTAATTAGATTTTGGGAATACTTATATCATATGCAAAAGAAGGAAACAACCTAAACCTTCCTCAGGTCAACAATTTAATTGGTAATAATGATACGAGGAGATTGAGCTAAGTATTCAGAAAATAGATAGTGGGCTAAAATATGTTATAGTTAAATTTCTTACAGTTGATAAAAAAAAAGGTTAGATTTCTCACCTGTCACAAGATGAAGTATCAACTTGAAGAAGCCACCATTTTCCGAAAGAAGATTGGGCCAATATGTTAGCAAACGACCTATGAATGCCAAGGGTTTTCTGATGAATATTAATATTCTTTGAACCAAAACGGCCAACGCAATGATCCATCGACTCGCAAAACATCTCCCGACACTTTTCAACGTATCGGGTGTAGAATCTATGAAGCTTTTTCTGATCAGACTTGGGAACAGTAAAAGGAGAAGAAGATCAAAAATACTTGCTTTGGTCGGATCGACCAGAAAATAACTATTGCAGAATTTCATATTGGTTTCGGACATTCTTGCAATATATAAAGAGAGAAACTCTGCTCAAATATAAGAAACAATAAGTGAGTATGGTTGATTTGTGAGTCATGCAACCTAGAGCGAGGCTACGTTCTTATAGTGGTAGTAATAATTGGTATCGGATATTTTGGTTATTTATTTAACTTTATTGTTGATAGTTGATAAATTGATATTACTAGTACTAATCATACAAGGCCTAATTTTCGTGAACCGCCCTTGTCTTTCACGTGCGAAATAAAAATAATTTGAAATTTATCAATTCAAAAATCTAAGCTAAACTGTCTTACCTACCCCCATTTTCTTTTAGATTTGGATGATTAACGTTGAAAAGACACGGTCGTTTTTTTTATTGTAGTTGTTTTCAATTAATAACTTTCCATGCATTTTCACTTGGCGTTAGGTGGACCTGCTTGGCTTCATGACCGGATACGTTTGGAGATTCATGTCAATGGCTCATAGGTCTTTAGTTTAAGATTGAGTCATGGATAGAAGCTTGTGCCGTTTTGATTTTTTTTTTCTGTTTTTTGTTTTTGATAACCCATGGTTTCCTTCGTGCCGTTTGACGTTTAAAAAAAACTTTCCATTCATTTTTTTTTCAATGATCGTGGAAAATAATTTTAGACCCGCACCAAACAAATTGTATTCTAGAATTAGATTTTGTAGTATTATTTCAATTGTTGGCAAAAAAGTTGATGGAAGAATAACGGTGTATATATTGGCCTTAAATAAAATCATCCCTTCCACTAGGTCTTTACTTTAAAAAATAAAAAATAAAAATAAAGATCCAGTTGTCATTTATTTTTATTTTTAAGAAAATGCTCTTCTTATAATGAGAGGTTGATGAAAGGATTAGCAAATGAAAAACAAATTGTTTACCAAGGCCATCAGATGAGTTCTAGTAACCTATCATACATGGTGGAAGAAAACGTTGTCATGCCATCCATGCTTGGCATCTGTTTGGATATATCATGAAAAATCATCTACACACTCATCATCTTGTAAACTTTTTATTTGTCATCCACAATCTTTTCTGTGCTGTTTTTAGTTCCAAATTGTGGACATTGCCATATGGTAACATTTTGTGATGAAAGTGGCTATAGCATCATTTTTTTCTGCAACATATTCAATGAATGGTGGAAACTGTTGACATGAAGAGAATAAGGTGATGAAGCTGTGAGGTGTTAAACAAGACTTGAAAATCTGAAAGCAAAACTTGAGAATCTGGAAACAAGATTTGAGAATCTGGAAGTAAGACTTGAAAATCTCGTTAAAAATAACCTCACCCAACTCACAAATGCAATAGGACTCTTGGGGAGGTTAAATCACGTGAAGAGAGTTGGCACAGACCAAAAGAGCCATGAAGACATGTCACTTTCACCTGTTGTACCTTATGTGCTCTGTCCGGATATGCCTTGAATCCATCAAAGAGGAATATGCAATATTAGGGTCAGGAGTGCAAACTTTGTACAAAAGATTATGATCAAGATATTGGTGCAAAGATATGGAGTTCATGTCAAGATATTGGCGCCAATGTCTTATGGTTTGAATTTGAAATAGGATCACATGTGAACTTAAGAAATGGAGCTGTTAGGACAAGTCATTGTCGAGCCAGTCTGAAGCAACCAACATGCCCTCTGAACCAGCCAGCCTGCCCTCTGAACCTTCCAGCCTACTCTTTGTCCTCAGAATAATATTGTTTATGATTTCTGCTCTTTATTATTTGTTTAATACCTTGCAAGTTGTAACTCAAGCTATATTAAGCCTCGTTGTATGCAATTTGAAGGTAAGCAAAGAGGAGTTCTCTTTCTTCATATTCTCTTTCTACTCAACTCTCTAAGTCTCTTACTCTCTCTATTCTCTCTGGTTCCCACGATTCAGTCTCACCATACTCTCTAAACTCTCATTCTAAGTCACTTATACTCTCATCAACATTGCTTACTCTCTTTGATACTCATACAAACTCTCATTCTCTCTCTGGTTTCTACTGAACCAATGGCTCATCCTCACTTCATCCTCACCATATTTCATTTATTCTCACATGGTATCAGAGCTCTCAAGCTCCTGAAAACCTTTATTACTTCCCAAATCATCTCTGTCCATAATCTATTTTTAAAAAACTATGTTTCTGTTCATCCTTGTATCCTCTGGTCCAAAGCTTTTCCAGGAGGGAAGAGACTCACCAAAACTCGAGATAAAGGAGGACTTGAAGAAGTGTGCTCTCAAATCCAAAAGGAGCAAGGGTCACACGAATTGGTTGGAAAAAGGAGTCACTGTCCCTTGCAAATCAAGCAGCCTCTTCATCTCAGTCACATAAAGTGTATCATAAGAAGGAGGAGAGGAGAGAAATGAAGTGTGAGCACTGCAAAAGGGAGGTACACACAAAGAAGAAGTGTTGGGATCTTCACCCACACCTCAAACCTTCCAAGTTCAAATGAACCATGGCCATGTAGGTTCAAGGAACTAGCTCAGGTTCCTTGGTTGTAAGTTAACCTCCTAAACTTTAATAAGAGCTTGTTTAATTGTTTTAAATTGTTATGGTGTGCTTGGTATCATTGAGACAGTTTAATGTTGCTGGAGTTGTTGAACCTAGTTCATGTCCCATGATACTTATGAGTTATGTGTGGTTTGTTCTAGGAGTTTCCTAGCAAGGTTTTGTCTAGTCCCTGTCCTAGATTATTGTTTATGTTGTGTATGGTGTCTAGGCGAGTTGTTTAGAACCTGTTGTGTGTCTTGTTGCATTGATAGAGGTCTAGGAGAGTTTCCTAGTCTTATAATGCATTCATAAATTGCTTAGGTTAATTAAATGAGTTATCTAGTCTCTGTTTTGGCATTTAATCTTTAAGTTACTTAAATGTTCATTAAAATAGCCTGAATGCCTTGTAATTGATGAGTTTTCATTCCTGTGCATTTAGTAAATTGGTTGCTTGGATTTGAATTGAATGAGTTGTTTAGATTCAGTCCTTGCACCTTGTTGAATTTTATGGATCAGACTTGGTGAGTTATCAAGGTCTGATCCTAATGTGTGGTCTAATTCTTGCTTGAGTGGTGTTTCAGGGACACAAGAGGTGCTCTCTGTCCACCATCAATCTGGTACAAGAAGAAGGCTTTATCCATGTGTTCAGAGCCTACAGAGTGTGTATATTCTTGAGCATGGAAAAACTCACTTGTGTGTAAAACCGGTTGACTTAAGTGCATGATGTTTGGTTGTTGCGCTCCTGGTTCAAGAGACACACAAGGAAGAGTAGTGGCTTGAGGCAGTGGAGCAGAGATCAAGAATAGATCAGTTGGCTTATGCGCAGGTGTTGGTACTGTTGTGCTCCTGGTTTAAGTTCAGTGTTGCTCACTTTCAAGCTTGGTCCTTCACCTATACTCTCTGGATCAAGCTTGAGGAGGGGTAATGATGAGCAATCCTGAATATACAAGTCGTCCATTGCCACTTGCAAGCTGTGGAGTTCACTCTTGCATCACTAGCTGGATCAAAGAAGACTCAAATGAACTCATGGTCCCATTGCATGCTGGGTCCTTCCTCTATTCTCAGTTCCAATCATGAAGATTGAGCTTCCATGATCTGAGCATTGTCTTACCAAGTGGAGTTCTCTCCCCACCATACTTATGAAAGAGAAGCACCTTAACTCTAAATTCAATTGGTCCATCATTCTGATTATGTTACTTAAAATGCTTTGAATGATTGTTGAGTGCATTGCCCTAAGAACTGATGCACCTTTGGGTTAATGTATCAGGTACCATGACTTGAGAGTTAATGTGCAAAGAACTGGTCCTCCTTCAATTTCAAAATGGCGAGTTATCAGAAGAAAGGGGGAGACACAACCAGGATCTAAGAAGAGTCCAAGATGTTGGTGTGTGCAAGTTATGGAATTCATCCTTGCAGCACAAGTTAGGCCATGATCCAGAGTCTAAGGGTTCCACCATGAGTTATCTGAACCTCCTTAGACTCACTGGCCAATCCCTAGGCTTTGTTGAACTCCACTCTTTTTCCCTTAGTAAGTTTTGTCTCAATGAGTTTTCTTGCCAAGGTTTTTAATGAGGGAATTTCTTCAAGGTTCCAAGCTTGTCCAAAGATCTCCTATGGTCAAGCTTGAGGGGAGTGTTGACATGAAGATAATAAGGTGATGAGTCTGTGAGGTGTTAAACAAGACTTGAGAATCTGGAAGCAAGACTTGAGAATTTGGAAACAAGACTTGAGAATCTGAAAGCAAGACTTGGAAATCTCGTTAAGTATAACCTCACCCAACTCACAAATGCAATAGAACTGTTGGGGAGGTTGAATCACGTGAAGAGAGTTGGCACAGACCAAGACAGCCATGAAGACAGGTCACTTTCACCTGCTGTACCTTTTGTGCTCTGTCCGGGTATGCCTTGAATCCATCAAAAAGGAATGTTCAATATTAGGGCCAGGAGTGCAAACTTTGTATAAAAGATCATGATCAAGATATTGGTGCAAATATAGGGAGTTCCTGTCAAGATATTGGCGCCAATGTCTTATGGTTTGAATTCGAAATAGGATCACATGTGAGCTTAAGAAATGGAGCTGTTAGGACAAGTCATTGTCGAGCTAGTCTGAAGCAACCAATATGCCCTCTGAACCAGCCAGCCTGCCCTCTGAACCTGCCAGCCTGCTCTTTGTCCTCAGAATAATATTGTTTATGATTTCCCCTCTTTATTATTTGTTTGATACCTTGCAAGTTGTAACTCAAGCTATATTAAGCCTCATTGTATGCAATTTGAAGGTAAACAAAGAGGAGTTATCTTTCTTCATATTCTCTTGTTACTCAACTCTCTAAGTCTCTTACTCTCTCTATTCTCTTTGGTTCCCACGAGTTCAGTCTCACCATACTCTCTAAACTCTCATTCTTAGTCACTTATACTCTTTCCTCTCTTTGATACTCATACAAACTCTCATTCTCTCTCTGGTTTCTACTGAATCAGTGGCTCATCTTCACTTCATCCTCACCATATTTCATATATTCTCACAGAAACTTGTTTTTTCTGCCAGTTCACCAAAGTTTCATTCCAACTACTAAATATTGATCCTATGAGCCCAGAATGACTTTGCCAACCTTTATCAAATCTAAATCGATATTGTTTACTTAGTATTTTCTCTTCAGTTGTGACAACAATGAGCCTATGTCCTATCTGATTATTGTAAAAAGTATTTGTTTCTTTTTGAAAGAAAAATATATTGTTTTGGCTAAATTATTTTTCAAATATGCCACATAAAAATAATAATTTATTGAGTGTCAGTCTTTTTATGCCATAGCATTCAGTATACAAAATCATGTTCATATTTTGTTGTCTTTCACTTGAGACGTCTAGTCTGTTTTCATCAAGCAAGTGCACATTGTAGACTTTTGTTTAAGAGATGTACCAAAAAATAAATATACCGACACCCAAAATCCTAAATGGATGACTAGAGAGAAATCTGAACATCAAAACAACAAAAATCCAAGAAGAAGTCGATCTACGAGTACGACAAAATATAAAAAGAGCCATAACTATATTTTCAAAAGAAATTTTAGAAACAAAATTTCTTAAAAATGTTAGAAATAACTTCATGAACGTGTATGATATTTTCTTAAGTTTGTGATTTTTTTTTTTCCGAATTCAAGAAAGCATTCATAAACGTGCAGCTACTTCTTGAATTTAGCTTGCATGTATATTTAAAAAATTCTTCCAAAATATGTATAACATTTTGTTAAATTATACTTATATGTATATTTAGGAAAATACCGTTGCGAGAAAATTGGACACAACAAGACTACTGAACCATTCAAGTATTTAAGGGTTTTGGTCCGGTTCTGGTTTTGGGTATTTCAGTTTGGTTCCGGTTCGGTTCTTCAGGTCCGATAAGTATTTAAGGGTTTTGCCCAGACCTAATGGTAAGTATTGTGGAGTTAATATCTTTTGGTAATAAACCTTTCTAAAAAAAGACTGCACTGCCACAACAAAATCCTCTCCAATGATTGGTCAAACAGCTGTAAAAAACTATGTGGTGTATCCATCAGGTACCGGAGATTTATTGCTAGACATCTTGAACAAAACTGCATTCACTTCTTTTGTTGTGACCTCTTTAGTTAGCTTATCCTGCTTCAGCTCATTACATGTATATTGCATAAGATCGTGGAGGTTCTCAGCATTCAGTAACTCATAGTCTGGAGGAGTATGAGTTGAAAGAACAAAAATGAAAAATATAATAATTTATAATTTATTTAAAAAAAAAAAAAATTTATAACCACCCAATGAAAATTTACCACACCATAATTTATTTTCTAAATTATAAAGGTAAAAATAAATAAAAAACAACAGAAATTTTAACAAAAAATTACGTTGTTAACACCATCGATAAAACCTTAAACAATAAATACTAAACTCTAAACCCTAAACCCTAAACACTAAACCCTTGAATAAACCCTAAACCATTGGGTAAACCCTAAACCCTTGGGTAAACCCTAAACCTTTGGGCAAACCCTAAACCTTGGGTAAATCCTAAACCCTTGGGTAGATCTTAAATCTTAGGGTAAACCCTAAATAGTAGTTATAGGGTTTACATTAGGGTTTAGGATTTACCCAATGATTTAGGGTTTACCTAAGGGTTTAGGGTTTATCCAAGGGTTTAGGGTTTCCCAAAGGTTTAGGGTTAGAGTCTAATATTTAGGATTTAGGGTTTTTGAGGGTTTAGGGTTTAGTGTTTAGGGTTTAGAGTCTAGTGTTCAAGATTCAGGGTTTTACTGACGGTGTTAGCAAAGTTAATTTTTTTTTTTAATTTCTATTATTTTTCTATTTTGTAAAACATTTTTAAAATAAAATAAAATATGACATGTCAAATTTTAATTGGGTGATGAACTTATAAGTTGACCCTAGGAGGTGAACCAAACAATAAGTTTTTTTCAAGTTTTAGTGAAAATTTGTTTGAACAAAAAAACGTTACAAAATATTTTGTTACCAGTTTGATTTTAAGGTTAAAATTCATAAGACTAATACGTAATTGGATTATTCAAGTTATATAGATATTATTTGAATCTTACTATATTAAAAGGGGAATATAATCAACATTCAGACTATCCACGTGTGCAGATTAAATCAGCCAATAAAAAAGAGTTATTCTGCCACATCCTTACTGTTTCTTGCTTCGTAGAGTGAAGAAAACAAGTGGGCTTTTCTTTTTTTATTCCGTCGAAGCCCATATCCTAACACATAATTTAAATAATGACAGAACCAATACAACATATGAGTGCAAACTATATGAAAATAGGAACATCTAGAAATAAGCAAGAAGGAATAATACAAACCTAAAGATATTTTTTAGCTCTGAGGATTCATAAGGATGGTTGCTAAAACCTCTTTGGTTGTTGATTTCTTCTGTCACTAATGAGACTTTGTGACGTTAAAATGTGGGACACCGACGTTATGAAGAATCAGAACAGGTTGCAACAGATGGGGTATGCAGATGGGAGTGAGGAAGATGAAGAGTGTGTGGCGATGAACGATAGGGTTTTTGTTGAGATCAATTATGTGTTAGAATATGGGCTTCGACAGAATAAAAAAAGAAAGGCCCATTTGTTTTTTTCACTCTACGAAGTAAGAATCAGTAAAGATGTAGCAGAATAACTCTTTTTTATTGGCTGATTTAATCTGCACACGTGGATAGTCTGAATGTTGATTATATTCCCCTTTTAATATAGTAAGATTTTGTGACATTGGTTATATGTGTGCGTCCTGCAAAACAATGGTCACTTGCTAGGAAGGTGATTAGATATTTGATAACTGTAAATCTGAATTTGTCCTGAATTAGAGAAGATAATTGTTTTTGATCAATTTAGTGGTGAGTTAAAAGCATTTTATAAATCCATCGATAAAACACTACACTTGCATGGTTAACGTGTTGGGTGAAGCAGAGCTATTGGAGAATGCTGGAGCAATGATAAAGAACATATATAACAGTGGAAGAAGTCACTATTATATGGAGCTCTTTTCTTTCTACTTGCAGGAAAACTGGTGACATTGAGATGGCTGAACAAGTAGTAAAATGTTTGATGAAACTTGTGCCTATCTGCATATATCTAATGCTTGCTATTCATGGGTTTTTCCAAGAGGCAGTGGAGCAGAGGGCTGTCATGAAAGAAACGCAAGTGAAGAAGGAAGTACGGTGCAGTTCGATGGATTTAGATTACGAAATTCACGAGTTAGTTTTTTGCAGGACAAGATACACTAGATTCTCAGAACATCAACAACAAATACAATGTCAAGTATTATCTGAATCTTGTGTTTGGTGGACGAAGAGGATCTGTTGTTACTTCTAGCAGCAAGAAATGACGTAGTACAGGCTCAACGAGGAAACATTTTGATGTTTACAAAAAGAAAAAAAACAAATGAGAGTTTTTCAGAACTTTGTAAAGCGCTTTTAAGATTTCTTTTTCCTGTATGCAATAGGTTAGAGACTTGGAGTCATGAAAATTAGAGTAAGTTTGTTCAGTGATTTAGAATTAGGGAAATTCTGCTTAAGTTATCAATAATTACTTCTATTTTGTAAGTTTCTATTATTGCAAGTACAAGCTACATATGATAATTAATTTCAGTTATCTTACCAAACTTAACATTTATGGATGGTTCACTCTCTACGTACACAAACGCTGATTTTTTGTTGCAAGGCAAAATAGATAATAATATGATATTTCGATATTATGAACCATGAAGCATGGCACGCTGTGAACCCCCCTCTCTACAGCCCCAGACTAAATATTAGAACCAAAATTTCTATTAGTGAGTATGATTGAAGGCAATCATTGAATATCGATTAAAAGACATAAATTGTCAGTCTTTACAAAAAATCAACTACATTACTTTTAGCGAATAATGTAGCGAAATATACAAATAACTCTTAGCGAATATTATTATATTTTTTAATGTACATCACTTTTAGATTTCAGTTGTTCTTCATTTCATTACTGCCTTAACACTTAATAACGAATTCATATAGATTTTATTATCACCAAATAATAAATAATCAATATTTAAAACATATGTTTATTTATCTTAACGTTAAAATGTTTGAATTATATGTTAATTTAACCATATTTTAATAAAATTCAAATAAACAAGATAAAATAATAATTGAACTTGAACTAATTTTTGTAATTCAATTTGATTATCAACTTATATGTATTTTGATATTGAGAGAATTTTTTTTTCAATTTTAATAATTTTAAATTTTAGTCACCAAAAACAATACAAAAGTTGCAAATTTGTTTAATAATTTGTATAGCATATTCAGTTCCAAGTATAAAATATATAGTCAAATACAGATTCTATAATAAACTAAATAAAATTAATATATAACGAAAAAACCCGGGCGTAGCCCGGGAAAAATCTCTAGTTTTCTTAATAAGGTAACGATAATAAATCATATTTCAAATGATATTCCTCATTTAACTGACTCAAGCATTGAGCAGGAATACACAAATCCTAATGTCACTAGCAATTTCTTAAAACCTATTAAATTTTAATAAATGAAATATGCGACACAAGGACAAAAAAACAGGTCCTTCAACCACAAGAGTAATTCGTTGCTCAGACGGTTGTGCTCGGCACCAATACATGAGGTTTATGTCATTCTCATTATAATAAAAAACAATATCATAAGAAAATTATTAAATAGATCCGAGAAATAGAGAGGTATTAAAAGTCATTATATATCAAAAATAAAATTTTCCTGTGGTGTTTGTTAACCTGTCATTTGTAGGTCAAGAAAAAAAAAACATATCATTGTATAAATTTTTTTTTGTCAGCCATATCATTATATAATAACTTCAGATTAACATTACTATTTTATGGAACCACGTGAATTGGTTCAAACTAGTCTGTTTCCTTTCATAATTGGAGATGAATCTAGAGAGAGATCTGCATTTATTGTATATTAGGTGATTTCCCGTGTTGATGCACAAATAAATATTTATAAAGTAAGCATGTTATAATAATTGATTGATATTTAATTTTAATTTTAAATCAATTTATAATTTATATACATAATTTCTATTAATAATATTATATTATTTTAATTAGACATGTGATTTTGAATATGTTATATCTAGTCGGTTTAGTTGTTTTTAAAACAACAGTACACTTGAATATATTAGGTTGCATCTATTTCTCTGAATTTAATTATAATAGTTTTTTAAAAAATATATTAAAATTTTAATTAATTTTTATTGTATTTAGGTTGGTTGTTGTTTTAGATATGAAAATATATTTTAGTAAAATTATTTATAACTTAAGAATGAACTAAAAAATAAATTGAAGTTTTTGATTCAAGTTACATATACAAATATAACAATAATAATCTGACGTCTCATGCATATATATATATATAAATTTTACCAAAGAACTAAACTGTAACAATTGGTTAATAGTTCTTTTTTCTTTATTAACATGTTTTGAGTCATCAAGTAATTTATATGTATAAAATAAATAAATCATTATTATATAATTATATGTTCTTAGTTAGATCTTTGATTTTGGATATAAATTGGATTACTTTTTATATATATTCTCTTAAATTCAGACGGAAGTATAATTGTTTTTTGCAAAAAGCTATGTACAAAGACAAGGAACAGACTCGATGAAGTGTTTGCGCTAGTAGCACGTTTCGAAACTATTAGGATTTTTATAGCCCTTGCAGCAACAATCAGTTGGGAGATTCATCACCTGGATGTCAAGGATGTTTTCTTAAATGGAGATCTAAAGGAGTTAGTGTATGTAACTCAATGATAGAGCCTGATATTTACCACTATTGTGACATGATATCAGTCATATTTAGAGTCTATTATATGTATTTGGAGTATGTTTTAGAGTATTTTCAGGTTCAGGTACGTTCTAGAGAACTTTGGTGATTCTGGAGCTTTTAGAGATGGAACTATGCAGATGCGTTAGATGTTTAGATATGGATGGTGACCTTCCCATGATGCGATTGAGATGATCTTTTGACAGACTATAGAGCATTGAGTTATCTTTCCAATGCCACCATTTTGAGGTCCATCTAACGGTTAGATCTAAAGTTATGCATGTTTTACTGGAGAGTGGTCTGTCTGCCTTGTGAGTGGAAGCTGTCAAGAAGATGAATGAGTGTCGATCGACATTGATCCCAAAAGACAGGCCCTACATTTTTTTATGGCCGACTTAAGCCCAGAAACCACCACAAATTACCAGAATGCCCTTAGGTGACTTAAAACCCTATTTATATGTTTTCTAAGCCATTGTTGACGGCTATGCAATAACTTACCAAACTTTCTTTTATCTATTATTCTAGGATTAGGTGAGAAGGGAGGAACTCCTTCAGAGACCTCCTGGAACTCCTTTGGTTCTTTATATTACATATATTCTATTCATCTATGATTTTTGTGAAAAAGATCATGTCTGAGTAGATCTCTTGTTAGGTTTAGGGTTTATTAATAGTATTGATGGATTAGCCAAACAATAGAATTGCTAGGGTGATTATTAGATCTATCAATAGAATTGTTTTTATTTTTTGTGTTCTAGAGTAGCTAACTAGAACCATAATCATAGGATAGTTAGGCGCAAGCGAGAGCATGGTCTACTACTAGAATTAATCATGTTGAGATAGGTTGCTAGAAACAAACGAGAGTTGATTTAGTTAATTTAGTGAACTCGAGAGACCCTCGATCGACGCAGGATCATTGCTACCGATCGACAGTCATTCCGTGTCAACAAGAGAGAACTGAGACATCGGACGCCGAATTCTATGATTAATACCCTTAGCTTCTATCCTCTATAATCCACTTGCCTGAAACCCTATATCTAGCTATTTATTATTATTGTTTACTTACCAATCAATCAATTATCTGCTATAGTTTATTCATTGCTTATTAATCTATTTGTGTAGCTTAATCGCGACTGTATTGAGTTTATTGTGTGCTCATGCTCCATGTGGATTCGATCCCTAAATACTATAATTCGACCTCTCTTGGCAAGAGTAGTTTGTATGGTTAATTTGATAGAGTTTGCATTAAAATACATAAAAACCCTCCAGTCACTCAGCCCGAAGGTTTTGAAAAGAAAGGAGAAGAAAGATCATGTTTATGTGTTACACAAGGCTTTATATGGGTTACGCCAAGAAACAAGAGCTTGGAATATTAAACTCGATCAGGTTCTAAAAGAAATGAGATTTAAGAAGTGCACGAAGGAACTATCAGTGTACCGCAAGACTGAAGGAGGAGACGTCTTGATCATAGCCATTTACGTTGATGATCTATTTGTGACAGAAACTTCACTTAAGATGGTTAAGCAATTCAAGGAAGAGATATCAAAGAAGTTCGAGATGTCAGATATAGGAAAGCTAACATATCACCTTGGCATTGAAGTGATTGAAGGAGAAGACGGAATCAGATTAAAACAAGAAATGTATGCTCAAGGAATCCTAAGTGACACAAAGATGGAAGCGCGTAACTTGACTCACATACCAATGAATTCAACTTTAAAAATCTCTAAAGTTGAAGATGAACCATAGATAAATGCTATGGATTTTAGAAGAATCATAGGATGTTTGAGGTATCTGCTTCACACACGACCCAACTTGTGTTACATAGTGGGCTTTCTAAGTAGATACATGCACAATCCGAGAGACTCTCATGGATAAGCGATCAAATACATACTACGATATGTAAAAGGAACAAAAAACTTTGGTCTGTTTTTCAAGAGAGATAGGTCAATGAGTGTCGTTAGTTATAGTGACAGTAGTCACATCATTTATGTCGATGACGGGAGGAGCACGTGAGGACATGCATTCTATTATGGCGAGTCTTTGATCACTTGGACATCGCAGAAACAGCCGATGGTCGTATTGTCATCATGCGAAGCAGAGTTCATGGCGGCAACGAAAGAAGCAAAGCAAGCTATATGGATCAAGGACTTATTGAGTGAGATACTTAGTGAATAAGGCAAGAGAGTCACACTTAGGATCAACAACAAATCAGCTATTGCTCTACCAAAAATTCAGTTTTCCATGGAAAGAGTAAGCATGTATTCTCGAAGTATCACTTCATTCGTGAGTGTGTGGAAAATGGGCAAATCAAAGTGGAGCATGTGCCGGGTGTTGAGCAGAAGACCGACATCCTTACCAATCCACTGACAAGAATTAAGTTCAAGTAAATGAGGAGCTTAATTGGAGTTTAAGAAATTAATCTCCCTAATTCAAATTGGAATTAAGGGGGTGAATGTTGGATAATTTCAAGCTTGTGGAAACTTAACATATTATTAGATGTTTAATATGTTAAGAGATAAACATGAAAAAGAAATCTATAATAGGAAAAAGAAGCTTTTTATTAGATTAAGTTTATGTTTTCCATATTCCACATGTTAAAGGAAATTGTCTTTCATATAAATATAGGTCTAATAGAGATGTGTTCCATAAGATCTAAGAGAGATCATAAGATCTAAGAGAAGCATTTAGAGTTTTAGTTTTGAGTAGTTTCTAAAGGTAATAAGAAAAGTTGTTCTTATAAATTATTTGTTTCTAGAGATTTGATCGGGTTATTTTTTCGAATGATGGAATCATCACTCGATAATTCTCTCTGATGCCATTAAAAATATTTATTTCGAGTGTTTAGGGTTCGCTTGTTCTCGGAATCTTTATGCGGGTCAGATTACGGCATGGTTGTTAGAAGTTGCAGGAACCATTGTTTCAAAGTCTGAAGGCACTTTGCTTTCAGTAGTTTTTAGTGCCTGATTTTCGTCCTTGGGTACTCTTGATTTCTTTGGTCTAAGCATGTTTCGTTGTTTAACTGGCTTTTAGACTTTGTTTTACTATTATTCCAGGTTTGTTCATTGTCACATTAGGTTTAATTTTTTAGTTTAATTATTTTTTAATTTGGTATATAATTTAACATGTTACTAAAAATAAAATTCATCAACATCATGATCTTAGCAACTATTATCCGGCGCATTTGACATACAGTCTTCCTAGAAACTAAATAATATTGTTAAGCATAAAACTTCTTTATATGTATTTAAACAATATCAACAGAAAATATATTGACTGCATGCACATCCTACAAAAATCATATTATTTAACCTTATTGATATATCATTCTGCTTATGGAACACCATAAAATAATTAAATGAATTTTAGAAAAGAAAATATTTTAAAAAATTCATAAATATCAAATCCAAAAAATCTTACAAAACCATTTGAATATAAAAGAGATTGTATAAAACTGAGTTATTAAAACAAAATCCATAAAAATAAACCAAACTCCTCCAAAACCTTGCATAACTCCAAGACAAACTACTCATTCATTTTTTTCGAAAATATATGAAACATTTATGAACATCTTGAAAAATGGTCAATTAGGAACAATCTGAAAACCATAAAAAAATACACATCACATAACACAACTAAATTACTACCTATAATAATCAATAAAACATAGAAAAAAACAAAAGAGACGAGAGAAAATTTCCATAGTATCTCAACATGAACTGCACACATTTCACATGTGGTACAACATCACCCACATCTACCACACATAAATAATTAGACGCTCCACTCGCTGCTTTCCCTTTATGGTTATGAACCTCACAACTTTAATATGCGCCTTACAATCCAATGTAACCACATCAATAATATGGATTACTTTTATTTAAATTATATTTTGAAAAATTTGTTAAAAAGGGACGATACTAACAAGTCTTTGTCCCAATAGGATTTTCCTTTTTAATTAGTGTCCTACTAATACTTTGGGTTTATTGTAACCTTTAATTATTTATTTAAATTATTATTTTAAGTAAAATTAAATAGAAAAAAAAAAACAGAAATCAAAATCCCTAATTTCTAATCCCTCGACACATTCTTCTTTTCCCCTTCTTCCCCATCTTCTTCTTCTTTTCCCATTCTTCTTCACTCGACCAGTTTGCAAAATTGCTGTGAGTAGTTCAATCGGAATAATCATAGTGAGATGTTTTTTTGTATTTTTTTTTTGGTTTTGTGTTGTTAATCAGAATCAGGGAAGCTGATAACATGGGGTTCAACAGATGATCTAGGTCAAAGCTACATCACATCAGGAAAGCACGGGGTAACCTTTCTCTTCTATTCATTGTGTTTGAATTTGATTGTTTCTATGAGACAGTGTAGTAAATGGAGTTACTTTATCAGTTGTAGGAGACTCCGGAGCCTTTTCCTCTACCTTCTGAGGTTTGTGATTCTCAAGCAAGTGAAATCTCAGACAATTCTACTTCTATTTCCTTTGCGTGTCACTGTCTTCAGATATTTATATGTTCTCAAGCTTCTTACTCCTCTTTTTTGATTTCTCTGTTTTCAAGAGTTTTTTGGTAAGATTTACAGTTTTTCAGAAACAGATTTCGTTTTTCCCAACTTTGACAAAGATGGGTTAATGTATTGCTCAATGGTGATTTATTAGTAGCTCATCCCATTTTAGTTCTCTTGTTGTTTGAGTGCTCTTTCACTTTGTGGTCTAACTCATCTTTTCCAGTTCAAAATTGAATGTTTTTGTGACCCTTTTAAGATATTCCATGACATACTTTTGCTTGTTGGTGTTTGTTGTGTATTGGCTAAAATGGTTTATTCTTTGCTTGATGTTAATATCTAATGGTTTGTACTGGTTACATTACTTGTAGGTATGGATTTAGCACTGCCTAAATGCATGTTTAGAGCTGGATTAGAAACCGCAAGTCAAGAAAATCAATAACCGTTGCACAATGTCAATTATGAGGAGTTTGCAAAAACTGTTACGAGAGGAGTATGGGGGGAGTGAAGAGGGACCATGTTTTCAGCCATGTAATAGCTCTTAATGAGAATGAGCTAGGATTTTCAGGGACATTAATCCACAGTTTCTTGTCTAGACAACTTGTAACATCTAAGCTACATGAGCTGTGGTTTTTGCGAGGATACCATTGTGTTCTCCGAACAAGAGTTCCATGCTATTACTGGATTAAAATTCAAAGAGGAAGAGTTTTAGACTTCGACAACTGGAAAGATGATATGGGTTTCTGGAGTAAACTGTTAAAGAGAAGCGTTAACATTTCCTTGAAGATGATAAAGAAGAAACACTTGAAACACATTCACAAGTGGACTTATGTGGATAGGGTGAGGTTAATTTATGTGTGTTTGATTGCTCGTGTGTTGATTGCGAAGAATGAGAAAGTTAATATCCCCCACGCTTACATTAAAATGGTTATGAATATTGATAAGCTACAGAGGTATCCATGGGGTCGAGAAGCGTTTGATGAGCTAGTGAAATCGGCCACTAGAGCTGGAAAATAAATGAAGCAGAAAAGCAGCTATGTTTTGGATGGCTTTTCATATGTATTGCAAATATGGATAATGGAAGCTATTCCATTATTTGGGGAAATGTTGGGAAAGAAGTGCAATCCAGAGTTTATCGGGCCTTGCTGTGGCAATTGGTTAGGCGCAACAAAGCTTTCATATTCAGAGATTAATACTCTTAAAGCTTCATTTGTATCTGATGTAAGTAGTTTATTTCATTTTTGAATTTTGTTTATTAGTTTTTCTGAAACGTTGATACTTTCTCATTTGTTTTGTAGTGTAAATTGTTTTCATATATCTCTTCTGCTGGAAATTGTGACATTCTTGAGTCAGTTGGTTTCTTAAGGATGGATGAAAAGAAGGATGAGAGAGTTGATCTTATAGCTGGGATGATTAAAAAGGATTTAAGTGGAGCACCATAAATTGGGACTTCCAAGAAGAAGCTGCTGAACCGATTGGTGAAGTTACTGCTGATATAGCGAGTGGAGATGATGATGATGATGCTGAGGAGTTCATGACTCCAAATGCTCGAGTTATTACAAGTTCAGGTTATGTTAAGAAGAAGAAGAAGTTTTCAGATGTAGGTGCAGAAACTCGGGAGAAGAAGGTGTTATGCCAAAGGTTTGCAACAACATCAGGGTTTTTAGATGAAGACATGAAGAGTTTTTTTTAAAAGGATTGATTCAGACTTCATTCACTTTATTTGAAGAGAAGATGGAAAAGAAAATGGATGAGTGATTTGTGAAATTAGAGAATGATATCTCTCAGTTAAAGGAGTCAGTCAAGCTTGCTACTTTTCAAAGAATGAAGGAGAGCCTTCCAACATATCTAAACCGTCTAATGCAGTGCCTTTAAAGCCGAAAGGAAAAGTAAGTAATCGTAAAAAAATGCTAAGATATGATCGTCTGTCTTCTGAAAATAGTTTATGGAATGTAAGATATGGTCTGGTTTTGTCTTGTGATAACCGAATATGTTTTGTAAAATATGAACCTTTTTGTCTTGTGAAAACTAGTAATGGAATGTAAGATATAGTGTATTTTGTCCTGTGAAAACCAGTCACATAATGTAATATATGGTTTTGTTTGCTAATACTTATTATGGAATGTAACTTATGATACCTTGTCGTGTGAAAACTGGAATGTAATTTTTTTTTCTTTTTTGTTTTTTCTAAACAGCATCCAATGTAATCTGTGTTGACAAATGCAACTTGGAATGTAAACTTTTTTTTGAATATTTTTTTTTTCTTTTGAAATGTAAGAAGACGAAAGCAGAGTTGGATTTGATTTCAATTTCTCAGATCTTCATGACGTTGATATGTCATTCAATTCAAACATTGATTTGGAGTTAGGGTCACAAGAATGCTTGCGTAAAACATTGGATCACCTCTTGCAAGACTCTGTGGTTAAAGGATTTGATCCAATGCAACAGTCACCAGACAAAGATCCGGAAGATCCACTAGAGTTTTGTACTCCACTTACTTCACTCCAGCCTTTCCACAATAGAAAGCCACATTTGACCGACGACGAGAAAGATCCATACTGGGAAGATTTACCAGATTCTTCTTTGGTACACTACAGTGAAGAAGAATGGACAAAGGTTCAGAATTGGTCAATATCTCCAACGTAAGTACAAATTCATACTCATTTCATTATTATTTCATGTTTTCTCATACTAATATTTTTTTATTTAACTACAGAGATGTTCATATTGGTCCTAGTGTATTTAGTTACACAATGGCAAATCAGATTTTGGGACTTGGTAAATGGTTGCATAATCCGGTAAGATTTAAGAGACAAAATTCACTTAATTAATGAAATTTGTATGCACTAATGGCATGTCTATCATTTTCACAGGAGATAGATGCGGTTATGTATCTTTTCCGAGAAAACACACATTTGAGACGGTGGAAGCCAGATCGTGTTGTGTTTATGAGCTGCTTGTTCAGTGCTCAAATTAGAAGTGCATACCACAAACTTCTAGTGGATAAGAGAAAATTCAAACTGGACAGTTGGTTACTGGAATATGGGAAAAGAGAGCTTCCATTGTATGGCAGAAACAAAAAGTATGGGATGTTGACATCGACCGAATCTACGTTACTGTTTTCGCTAGTGGTAACCACTGGATTTCTTTGTGCATCACTTTCAGTCTTCGAACAATTGAAGTCTTCGATTGTTTAGGGGGGAAGTACATAAAGGAGATGGAAGCCTTTGCAGTCATCATTCCTCGCACTGTGAAAGCCGTTCAGACAACTGCAAACAAGAAACAACAAAAAGTTGCTCAATATGGAGTCTCCTACTTGCCGATGAAGCTGGGCATTAATAGTAGCTGCGGCGATTGTGGAGTGTTTTCCTTGAAGCACATTGAGTGTCACCTGTTTGGCATGGACTTATCTCTTATGGATGATGAGAACATTCTAGCTGCTCGGTACAAAATGGCAATTGATCTATTTATGGCAGCTTATGATCCTGTTTTAATCGGAAGAAGGGCTTTGTATACTCCTCCACAACACAATGTTTCTGATGTTGTGGATATTGTTTGATATTTTCTCTGATTCTTGTAAATTGTTTTAGTTTAGCTTATTTGGTACTTGCAGAAACTGGATTCTTATAAATTGATTTAGTTTTAATCTCTATTTCGTGGTTGGAATCCTTGTGAGACTTTTTTTATTTACTTAAAATTACAAGAAACATGACAAGACATAAACAAGTTCATGTTCAGAGTGAAATACCAAATATTTGTATGAGTTTTAGAAATATATTGTTGTCTAACCTTAAAAGTTATATATCTTTCGTCAAAGAACAAGAAAATGGGAAAGTGTTAAAATGTAAAAAAGAACATATATGCTTAATGTAACGTCACTGCAATAAACTTAATAATCAAACAAGATGGATGAAGTTAAGACAAAGCTGGAAAATGTTCATAAGCTTCCCAGGATACATGTCAGCTTTGCAGAAGATGTAGAGGCTATGGATACTTCCAGTGATAAGGGTGACGAGGAGGATGTGAACTACATTACTGGTGTTGGTTTTTAGAATCAGAGGTCTGAGAATCAGAGTGGAACCATAAACTTCAATGTCACTAGTCAAAGGAGTAATTACCACCAATGTTCACAATACTAGAAACCCTTTTAAACAACATCAACAACAATATTTATGGAGTCTCTTCTTACCGGAATCCTACACTAGCAACTCAAGAAAGAAAAATAGAAGCAATGTTTGATCATGTTCTTGAAGGACAACATAAATTGATTATAGATTTTAATGGGAAGATATATGATATATACACCAATATGAATGACAAGTTTGAAGCTCTCAACACCCAAATGAAGAAGCTGCAAACTCAGGTGGTTCAGGCTAGTGAAGCTGTAAGGAAACATGAAGCATTAATTAAAGGAAAAGGTGAGGCTTGACAGAAGCACCACGTGAGTGCTATCATAAATGATGACTTCTAGCAAGTGGGGAAGCATGAGAAGCTACAAGAAGGTGACTTTCAAGTCAAAAAATTTATATGTCGTTTGGCATCACACTTTGGTGTCGTTCAACACCACCAGCTGAGCACCGATCGACACTCTCTGCAAAGTCTGTGGGATCTTGTGAGACGGCAATCATCAATCACACTACTTAGACATCGATCAACACCCGTCACCACCTATGACGTACCGAGTACAATTATTAAGCATCGATAGACACCATCTTTATGTCCATCGATACACACCTTAGATAGAAACAAGGCCGACAGTTGACATCAATAAGAAACCAAATTTTAGTCAACGTCCTCAAGAGTATACAGCACTGGAGCCTATCATCATTCAACATGCTACTGAGGGATATATTCCTATTGGGAAGAGAAGGAAGAACAAGGCTACCAGGCATCCAAGGAAAATGAGATGGATAGTTTTACCAAGAGGGTATTGAAGATCCCTAAAGATGTACCATTCGATGAGGCTTACTACACCTACTGACTCCAGATGTTTTTCAGAGAGAGCAGAGAGACAGAAGAAGACATCAAGCGTATGTTCCATCAGCTTAGAGGCAAGATGAAGCAGATGATTACACTGAAGAAGAAAAGTGACCCTGTGAAGTCTATAGTTCCATGCATTGTTGGCGGTCACATCTATCTGAATGCACTATGCGATGCATGTTCTCCAGTAAGCATCATGCCTAGGTTGACGGCTAATCATTTGAGTCTGAAGATAGAACCTTGTGGTGACTCATTAGTTTTTGTGGATTGCTCTAAGGTGGCTTTGTGAGAATTTTCAGAAACCTTCAGGTGCAAATCGGTAATGTCTTAGTTCTAGTGGATTTTCACGTTATGGATATTCAGATAGACTGAAATTCTTCTCTACTACTTGGGAGAGCTGTTATGGCTACAATAGGAGCTGTTTGCGACATGCAAACAAATATGTTGTGTCTGACACTCATAGACAAGAATCTTTTCTATGATCCTGTTCGAGTGATCAAAGGGAAAACATCTTACATTGTGTTAGGTGATGACCCATGATTTGTGGCAGTTGGTTATTCTAATTTGGGTCGTGAGAATGATGATGAAGTGTCAATCGACACCCAACCAGTACTAGTTGACACTCATGTGATTCCGGAGTTTAAAAAAACTTTCATAGTTGAAGCCGCCACTCCTCCAGAAGAAAGATACATGTAGTAGCACCAGATGAATATGATGTTTATAGAGATGAGAGGGCAACACATATCCTATCGATGGAAGAATAATCAATGTGTCAAAGGAAGACATATAAGCAATACTTGAGATGGCAGATAGTGTGGGAGATTGTTATTTGAGTTTACCGCAATATGAGAGATTTTTTCAGATGCTTGGAGTCTATCATGAACCTCATTATCGGCCAGAACCTAAGACATATAGAAGAGATCAAGTTGAAGAAATGATTGCTGAAGTTGTTACAGCTCAAGTGAGGATGTTTGATGATTTCTGTTAAAGGCTGGATGCAACTTATTATACTCTCAACAACAGTATTGGATGGTTGAGAAAACATATAGGAAGAACTGAGCTGAGGGTGGATTACACACATAGTAATATTCAGAGATAGCATGAACACATAACCAGAGGAGAAGAAGCCATCAAAACTTTGTTGGTACCTTGTTCGAGATCCCAATAAGTACTCAGTTACCTCTATACAAGCCAAAAACCTCCAATACGTCATGCTAAAGACTATAAACAAGAGCTTCATCGAAGACAACCCATTCGTAAGTTTTAAATTTGGTTTTATTTTCTTCCATTACTGATATTTTGTATTTATTTATTTCATGTTTAAAAAGGAATCATGAGGAAGAGGAGTCTACAACAAGCAGCGATTGAAACTTGATCATTGTCGATCAATAGTGGATCACAAGTATCGACCGCAAATTAGCCGTGTCGATCGACACTCAGATCAGAAGGCATGTGTCACCTTATTAAATTTTTACTTATGATTTATTGCTCGAGCTTTTCTCGGTGACACGCAGATTGAAGCGACAACGACTCCTGACTGCCACTATGACGGGTTCATGGCGAGAAAGAAGTTTCACGGCGGAGAATTAAGCTTGGTTGTGGATGTGAATCAAAAGAAGGAGGAGACGCGGCAGAGATGAATGCACAGTGACGACACAGTTCAAGAAGCTTCGTAATAGAGGAGGTACAGTATTTTGGCATGGTGACCACAAGTGTTTTTGGTAGAGGAAGCCACCATCGTCTTTTTAATTTTTTAATTTTTAGATCTTCAATTTTTATGTTCCAACTTAAAAAGAAAAAAAATCTAACTGAGATCTAGACACCACGGGTATGAAATTTTTATATGACTTAATTATTTGCCTAAACTTTACAAAAAGAAAAAAAATCAAAAAAATCAAAAAAAAAAAGAAAAAGAAAAGAAGATAAAAAGATTGAGAGAAGAGAGAGGAAAAGGAGCAGAGAAAACTACTTGTGTGTTCAGATACTTACTTGCGTAAGAGTTCATGTGTTCAATGATCGATACTTCCAAGATTTAGTCTACACATTCATCTCATAAATGAGGTCAGTAGAGAGATATTTCAAGCGGCATCAGTTGAGCTGTGGGCTGGATGGTTTGGTTGCTAAGCCAAGGCTAACTACATGGAAGCTCCTCTAAAGTTGGCATTGATTCAATGTGGATTACAACATTGTAGAGGTGATGGTAGCAATTTAAAAGATATGTGAGTCCCTGCGTTTTCAAACCTTTTCACGTGATTATTCTATATTTTGCTTGAGGGTAAGTAAATGATAAGTCTGGGGGAGTTGATAAGCTATGAATTTAACCAGTTTTAGCCATAGTATATGTTCTTTTTAGAGTCTATTATTTGTGTTTGAAGTCTATCTTAGAGTCTGTTCAGCTCCATGCATGTTTTGGAGGAATGTGGAGATTACGGAGCCTTTTAGAGCTTATGGATGAGAAAACTAGTAGCTGTTCAAGAAATCAGAAATCAGAGTCGATATTCAGAAAAAGTGTCGATCGACACCTTTTCTTTGGTGTCGCTCGACACCCGTGCGAATAGACAGACCGGATTACTAGCCCAAAATCCCCCCACATATTACAAGATTACCTCCAGCCGACTTATTACATACTATATATAGTTTTAGCAAGTGTTACATATCTTCACCACATCTTAAACACACCATATTATTTAAGGTATTATTTAGAAGCTTTTGGAGAAAATATAAAAGACACCTTCAGAGATTTGTATTGAAACTCTAATATTTCTTAATCCATCTATTTATACAATTCATTCAGTTTATCTTTATATCTTGCTTAATTATATATGTACGAGTAGTTACTTTGTTAGATTTAGGGTTTATTATGGCTTTGATGAACTATTGAAACATAGAGCTGGTATGGTAATTTAATTGGATCCTTCACATAATTGATCTAACTGTTTGTGTTTGTATTTTAGAGTAGCTAATTAGAAACTTGATCTTACAATAATTGACAACCGCGATAGTGGGTTCATTACCTAAATAAAATTTTGCTGAGCTAGGTTGTTAGGCGCATGCAAGAGCTGGTTTAATTACTTAGTGAACATATTGATTTGAGCGTTAATGCTTGTTTAGAGAAGTATCAATTAAAACTCTATAGTACTGATCGACACTCGTCCCTTGTTCATATATATGCTAGAGTTCGAACATAGGTTTTAGACATCTGATTAGAGTTGCAGCGAGAGTTGGATATCTTACTATTGCATTCGAGTTCTGAGACGGTACATCACACTCCCTTATCATCTATAACTCATAATTCTGATCACTTGAAATCCTAAGTCTAACTTCTTTCCCATATATGTTACAACCGATTTTTTACTTGTTTACTGCTTTATTGATTATTTGTCTAGCTTAATCTTGATTTCTTATAGTTTATTGTGTGCCCATTCTCTCTGTGTATTTGATCCCTAAGTACTACATATAATCTCTTATTTGATAGAGTTTGGCCTAGGGTAATTTGAGTTAGCATCAGAGACTTAACCATGGAATCAAAATAAAGAGAATAAAAGAAGTTGGTTTGAGTTAAAAGAAGAGTGACACGAGCTGGTCAAGATGAACAAGATGGAAGAGATGGACGATCTGGGCGAGGTGGACGAGCTCAGTCAAACAAGGCCAGCTGGATAAGCTAGTAGGCCGATCTCAGTCATCTGGACCAACTGTTGGGGAGCTCAACTCAGCTGGGATGAGTGTTGGTCGGTTGGGCTGGTTGGACGGTTTTGAGTAGTTACTGGTCCGATGGTTGAGTATGTTCGGATAATTGCAACATGGCTCGATCATGGCCGGATCAGGTACTGGGGCGAAAAACATTAGCACGTGTGCCAAACGTCCCAAACGGTTGGTCGGTTTCTGGCCAAAGAGGTGAGAATGGACATGTGTCCATTCGGTTGGCAAAAAGCACATTTTTGCCTAAGGAAGTTTTCAACCGAGTTTTCTATAAATATCGGTCCTATGGGTCGATTTTGGACACATAATTTCCCTAAGGAAAATACAAAACTCTATCAAAAAGAAAAGGCAGTCTGAAAGAGGAAACTCAGGCGATTTGAAGGAAGACCTGATCGGAATCAAACCAAGAAGGCAATCCGACTACGGTGGACTGAAGAACGATCCAAACATGGATCTCAGAGAGAAGGAGAAGCATGTTTCAACTCTGAAACGCTCATTTAAAGTGAGTGGATGGATCATATAATCCATCGCCATATCCTTTGGGTGACTCCGACTGAGTATGTGAAACGTTTATATCTTTCTCTATATATACTTGGTCGTTTTCTTCTTTTTCTGCATAAACGATTGAATAACTTGGCCTTGGGGCCGAGGAAAGGACCATGGCTGTAAGCCGGTCTATCAAATGATCCAATGCCTAAGGGCTGGATTCGATAGATCCTGTTATATAATTGATTGGCTTGATCGATTCATGCCCAATCCGGATGGTTCAGGGTTCAAACGGTTTGATCTAGGTCTACAAACTGAACATATCCGATCTTTCTAAGTGATTGTAAAAGTCGAAATTTGTTAAGGGAAAACTAGGATTATACTTAGAAAGAATCCAAACATAAGATGCATGCATTGAACCTAACTCATTAAGTTATTGGTTAGATTGCTTAAGTTGTTGGTTTCAGGATCCGAAAGTGATCGCAAAACGAAACCGGCTGAGCCGTGAAGACTCGAAGCCAAGGATGGATGGGTGGTTTGATAGACTGGTTATGATCGTTTACTTTGTAATATCTTATATAGCAAATTCTCATTATAATTAATCCTTTGTGAAATAAATAAAGAATCATTTTATCCTATTGATTTAAGTACTGAAGCGTTTATACTTTATGACGTGAATTATGGAATAATTAAATTTGATTTAAGAATATTAAGGCCTTAAAAAGGATTAATACCTCTGGATAATCTATGGTCGGATCTAAGGAACTTCACTGGACTTAGTGTCATGCATGGTAATTACAATTCAGTTTTGTATGGAATATTTTTTTACGAGAGTTAAAAAAAAGGATGTGGTCATTAGTTTCTAATACTCTTTTGTATTGTATTCTTACCAAAACTAAGCTTGTTTTAAATGGATGACGTTAGTGAGATTATTATTAGAAAAATAATATGTATTTTGTATTGAAAATAATATAAGAATTTTTTTTGTAGAAATTTAGGATATAAACATATTGTAATGTAGAAACATTGATATAGAGTTTACACAATGAAATATCATTATGATTATATACACACAATGTCACATTTACACTTTTGATAACACCATATGTCACTTTCTACTCTTGAAATACTTTCTCTAACTTTTCTCACACATTTCGTTAAGTTTGCTAACTAAAACATAACCAGTTATTGTAATTGTTGAGTCCCTCTTATCTTTTTTTTTCTTGTTTTATTAGATCTGACACAAACTCTATCTCTTTTCTTCTTTCTATTTTTTCTATTGTCTTTGTCTTCAAATATTTTTTTTCTCCTTTTCCCAACCACAAAACATCCTAACCTCTTTCTTTCAAATCTAGCAGATTTCTTCTTTCTTCCCATGTACCAAAAAGCAATTCTTTTATTTTCAATTTCACAGGCTCTTTTCAAATATTATCTAAAATTTAATAAGCTATTGAACGGTTTGGATCCAAAAAAAAAAAAACAGTTCTTGATTGTTGGATTTTTTCAGCTACTTCTGGATTTTGACTCACTAGTCACCTTTAACACAAATCAATCTCCACTTCTCTACTGTTCCTCATCATTCAATAACACCGCAAACCCTAACCATTTTGATTTGGTCCAAATCGATTGAAAATTTCAAAAAGTCTAATTTTGGGTATAAAAATGTTTAAGTCGTAAATTCCATGCTAGATTCATAAGTTTAAGGCGTAAAACGTAAAAAAAAAAAAAAAAAAAAAAAAAAAAAAAAAAAAAAAAAAAAAAAAAAAAAAAAAAAAAAAAAAAAAAAAAAAAAAAAAAAAAAAAAAAAAAAAAAAAAAAAAAAAAAAAAAAAAAAAAAAAAAAAAAAAAAAAAAAAAAAAACAGAAATGATGATATGTGTGAATATGGTAGACATTACAGAGAACTTATAAGCTTTATGAGGAAGATGAATAAATTTACAATGATGCCGCTCAATAAAAAATGCAAAAATTATGTCCTAGCGTAGGAGTGGAACTCGAGTAATAGAAGCGAATGGGACAATATGGCGTCCACTACACCACGTCAAGATTTTGATAATTTCCCTATACATCATTTAATAATATACATATATATATCTGAAATGAAGAAAATCATTAAAACAAAAGTATATATTTCTGTATAAATATAATAATTCTAAATCTAATTTTTTAATCTCTGTATAATCTTCGGATAATTAATTCGGGGCTAAAATCGGATTGACCGTACGCATTGCACCTACTATAATTCTGAACATAATAATTATACCATGTGTATACATGTACATATATAAATATATACACATGTATATATATGTAATATTTGTACATGTGTACATATGTATATGTGTACATATTCATGTGTATGCCTAATAATAAATCTTGATTATCATAGACATTTACATGTATACCTTATTATATTTTTAATTAGAAAATAATGTATTACAATTATTATGTATAATTTTAAAAATTTATTGATAATGTACACATGTGCATATATACGCATAAACACATGTAATATTTGTATATATGTACACATGTACATATTTACATGTATTACAATTTCTTATGGCAAAATTTGGTGGTTTATTAATAATGCATACATATATATATGTTCATATTCACATGTACATATATACACATTTACATCTATGACAAATAATAAATATTGATATCATGATTTTATTGGACTAGCATTTTATTTTAGTTTATATAGGTCACTGTAGTTTGAATTTAGGTGTGTATACTTCATTTGTGTGTTTATTTACATAAAATATAGTTTAAAATGCACTTTTGAAAGTTTGAGGTCAAATATAGAGGATATATCCGCAATTTTATAAGTTTTGAACCAAATTAGAAACATAATTAATCGTGAGGAACTATTTGTGCAATCATAAAAAATTGCTTAAATGCATGTTTAGAAGTTTCAGGTTAATTCACGAGAATTTATGTGCTATTTTGAGAGTTTGGGGTCGAACCGAGAAAAACTAAAAATAGGAGTATCAACTATGTAAAACAAAGATATTCACCATTATTGCTCGAGCTTTTCTCGGTGACGCGAAGATTGAAGCGACAACGACTCCTGACTGCCACCATGACAGGTTCATGGCGAGAAAGAAGTTTCACGACGGAGAATTAAGCTTGGTTGTGGATGTGAATCAAAAGAAGGAGAAGACACGGCAGAGATAGTTGCACAGTAATGACACAGTTCAAGAAGCTTCGTAATAGAGAAGGTACATTATTTTGGCATGGTGACCACGAGTGCTTTTGGTAAAGGAAGTCACCATCATCTTTTTAATTTTTTAACTTTTAGATTTTCAATTTTTCTGTTCCAATTTAAAAAGAAAAAAAAAAAACTAATTGGGATCTAGACACCACTGCTTCCACCACATTCTGAAACTCATCCATCATTTTTGCAAAGTTGAGCTATCGTTGTTTCAGTTAGAAAAATGGAAAAAAAAAATTGGTAAAGAAGATGAAACAGTAAATAGGTTTTACTGATATATTTTAGTTATGTTTTGGTTAGAAATGAATGGAAAAAGTTAAAAAAATGTTGAAGAAATAACATGTGACCATAGCGTAATAAAAACTTAAAATGTGACTTAACATGTAAATCACTCCATCATAACAAAAGTGGATATGATTTATTTTAGACATGAGACAAATAAAATGGATATAGAAATCCTGTTGGTCTATTGTTGTTAATACATGGCCTAACTATGAATGACTTATCCGAAAATTGATGGTTTTTGTAACAAAGATAATGTATTTGTCGTTAAAAAAAAAAACAAATAACAAAACAATTGCTCATCTCTCATAGTCATGAGTAATTGGCAATCCACATTGACGGTCTTATTATATTGCACTGATTTTGGTAATCTATTATATAATAGTTGAGTTTCTCTCCTTGAGTGTCCACGTATACACATTTCATAAAGATTGTGGGCCCCACGGTTGTCTCAGTTTGGTTTGGTAATTGTATTCTCGCGTTTGGTTTTGAAGGTACGCGTCGGTTTAATTAATGTTTGGTTATGTCATCAAACACAGCGTTTTGTTCTTCGACTCTTTACCTTCGTCGTCTGCGTTCAACATCTCTGCAAACACTAAACATTTCTTCTCCAAACTCTTAATCTTCCCTTATCGTTCAATGTATTCTCTTGATTTACCAATAAATGTTTTCGTAATTACTCAGAAGCGATGTCGACCACCCCGTTTCCTTCAAGTCAAACCTATAAAATGGAGAGGGTTGAGACTCAGAAGCAATGTTGACCACTCCGTTTCCTCAGTAAATTAAATTACTAGGTTTCCGCTATATTTTAGGGTTGATTTCGTTTCACTCTATAAAGTCTCTTCAGAACTTAACTCGAATCGCTTATGCAGCCGATTCTTTTATTAGCCGCAGCCATAGTAACTTGCTTAAGCTTCTCACTTCTTCTCTCTCGCACGAATCATACTTCTGATTTTCTTATTCTAGGTTGCTAATTTTGAAGGTGAAGTACTCGCAAGAACCCGATAACCAGACCAAGTGTAAAGCTCCTTCTCGGTACCATTTCTCACT
The DNA here is from genome assembly GCA_012274485.2 of Sinapis alba. NCBI lineage: Eukaryota > Viridiplantae > Streptophyta > Magnoliopsida > Brassicales > Brassicaceae > Sinapis > Sinapis alba. The sequence continues at coordinate 160,802 of MU105627.1, read as the reverse complement.
CTTTTGTTGATTATATTTTTGTTTGATTTTTTGCAGCTTGCAAGGCTAGATGATCCGATCTTAGGGTTCACTTCAATGTATAAACTCTCTCTTTCGTCTCTTTTGAAGTTAGTTAGATTTGCGATTAGGAGAATGGTAGATACGACCTTATTGAGAAAAAGCAGAGATCTGTAGCAGAGATCTGTAGCAATTTACAGACTTCACATATATACTTCAGGAACATTGAATTGGTCATCGTGATTGGGTGAATCTTAATTTAAATTTCTTATAGCTATAAAGATTCAGTACATGATGGTACACTCATTCTAGATAGTGACTAATTTCAGTTAATGATGTCATATTCGTGTTCTGTTAATTGGTTTTCATAGTGTTTTTTGTTTTGTTTATTTGAAACAGAACACTCGCGAAACAGCGCATGCCTTCCAGCCATCGCAGAGTTTACAGCTGGGTAATATAGTTTAGTACGGTTTGAGGTTGCAAGAAAATTAAAGCGTCTGCTAACTTATTTGATGATATATACTATTTGTTTCAGCCTAGGAGGTTCAGTTGGAGAAGCTTTCTCATGTATTGATACCAAGGAAGGTATTAATGGTTCGGAAAAAAATATAAATTTTTAAAACTTGGTTTTATATGATCTATTGACTTCGTGAAGACACAGGAAACTAATTTTATTTGCAAGGCTCGGGTTGTTGAGGTCCTTCAACAAAATGGATGGTCTTTTGTGCCATGCACTGGATGCAGCAGAAAGGTAGACAAATCAGGCTCTTCTATCCGTTGCAACCGCTGTGTTAAATCCTAACGTCACCGGTGTAATAAAGTGAGGCCTTTCGCTGCTAATAAATAGTTAGAAATATGATTGAATTCATTTTTATCATTGCCATCAGTAATGCAATCCTTTTATACAGGTACCGTGTTGAATTATCAGTTGTTGATGGCAATGACAATGCCACATTTGTAGTTTTCGACCGAGAGATGAATAAACTCACTAAACAAGATGCAGCCGCTCTGGTCCTAGATGAGGTTAGTCTTTACTTCCCAGAACATTTGGTTATCGCATACAAATGCAAGAAACACTGTCCAGGTACTAAATTGTTATACATATTGCAGATGAATGGTGGTGGTCACGAGGAACTGCCACAAAACCTTAAAGACCTCGCTGGAAAAGGTTTTATATTTCCGATCCGTGTAACGCCATACAATTTCACCCCAAACCACCACACCTTTACTGTTTCTGCAATCAGTGACCACATCAAGCCGGAGGTATTTTAAAATTTACTTTCCATAACATTCATGTAGCTAAGGTTAGACTCACACAAGTGCATCTGTTTACTAGACTTTCAACACCAATGAAGCTCCAGTTGTTGAAGGGGAAGGTGGCCAAGCATCAGCTTCTGCCAGTAAGGAGGTTGTAAGTGAAAGCGATGAGCCTAATCCATCTGGGTTTGATGGCAAGTCGGGTGGCCGCAGACTCCCCCGTGAGTGAAGTTACAAAGCTGTCAAACCATGAACCCAACTCTTCTTCAGTCTCTTTACGATTTCCTAAATTAATATGCATTTTTTTCATAGACAAGCACAACTCGAAATCCATCTTGGAGACCTTCACGCCTCAGTGAAACCGATCTCACACCTCCCGATTCACCTCCACAAGCTCCGAACGAACCTCCACCAGCTCCGATCGCATCCCCAGCTCCGATCGCACCTCAGCAAGTTCCGATCAACATGAATCTCACTGATCCAACTCAATCTCCTATGTTTTTAACAAGTGCGGATCATCCAGGTCTATCTCTCATCTCTATTCGTCTAGATGGACCTAATTATGATGATTGGAATGCTGCGATGCGTATTGCCTTGGATGCCAACAATAAGATAGGATTCATAGATGAGACTATCATCAGACTTTATGATTTAGATCCTACGTTTCGTCTATGATCCAGATGCAATAGCATGGTTAAGTCTTGGTTATTGAACTCTGTATCTCCTCAGATATATCGTAGTATCTTGAGATTGAATGATGCTTCAGATATATGGCGTGATATACATGGTCATTTCCATCTCACTAATCGTCCAGGGACATTCAACCTTACTCAAGAAATTCAGGATTTGCATCAAGGAACAATGTCCTTATGAGAGTACTACACGACCCTAAAGACTATGTGGGACAATCTTGAGGGTGAAGATGAACCTGATAAACCTTGTGTTTGTGGTAATGCAGCTACCATTCAGTTGAAGGCTGAAAGATCTAAGATTGTTAAGTTCTTGGCAGGCTTGAATGAATTACACACAATCATTCGGAGACATATAATCATGAAGAAAGTTCTTCTGTCCCTTGCTGAGATATATAACATCCTAGATCAAGACAACATCCAGAAAGGATTCTCAACCATTGTACCATCTCCGACTTCATTTCAAGTCTCACATACTAACTTGACTGAGCAAAGTATCTCCTATGTTCAGAGCGGTCCCAATAAAGGTCGCCCTATATGTTCATTTTGCAAAAGAGTGGGACACATAGCAAGAAGATGTTACAAGAAGCATGGTTTTCCCCTTGGATTTGTCTCCAAATACAAAGGAAATGAGAACTCTTCATCAAATCTTAAGGTCGCAGCTCAAGTTAATATATCTCCTTTGGTGAATGCAAAGTCAAAGAATTCAACAGTTGAGAACATGATCGGAAATCTGAGCAAAGATCAAATTCAACAATTTATTGCCTTGTTCAGTTCTCAACTCCAGTCGAATTCCATCTTTGTTCCTAATGAACTAAGCACTTATGGTATCACTTACTCTCCCTCAACACAGTTTTTTGTTGGTATTCTAATGGTTTCTCAACACACTCTTGTCTTCTCAAACATTGGTTATAGATTCCGGAGCAACACATCATGTGTCTCATGATAAGAATCTATTTTACACAATTGACACATTTGTTGAGAGTTATGTGAATTTACCAACATGATCCACTATAAAGATCAGTGGTGTGGGGAAGATCCAACTTAACAAACACATTTTTCTCAACAATGTGTTGTTTATTCCAGACTTCAGACTGGACCTTTACAGTATAAGCTCTCTGACTTCTGATATTGGATCTCGTGTGATATTTGACCCTTGTTCTTGTACTATTAAGGATCCTACCAGGGAGTTGACGATTGGTCAGGGTAGACGAGTAGGAAACCTATATGTGTTGGATACAGTTGCTCCTTATATCTCGGTTAATGCACTAGTTGATCATGGAGTCTGGCACAGGAGGTTGGGTCACCCATCTTATCATCGGTTGGATGTTATCTCAGAAGCTTTGAATACTACGAGAATGAAGAATAAAGGATCTTCTTATTGCCATACTTTTCACCTGGCTAAGCAGAAGAAACTATCTTATACTTCTCTCAACAATATTTATAATTCAAACTTTGAACTGTTACATATTGACATTTGGGTCCATTCTCAGTAGAAACTAATGAAGGATATCGTTATTTTCTAACGATTGTTGATGATCATTCTTGAGCTACCTGGATCTACTTGTTACACACAAAGAATGGAGTCTTTACTGTTTTCCCGACTTTCATCAAATTGGTAGAGAATCAGTATAATGTCAGAGTGAAGTCTGCACAATCAGACAATGCACCTGAGCTCATGTTTACAGATTTCTATCAGGAGAAAGGGATTAACGCTTTTCATTCATGTCCAGAGACTCCAGAAAAAACTCGGTTGTTGAGCCTAAATATCAGCACATACTCAATGTTGCTCGTGCTATCATGTTTCAGTCTTAGTTACCATTATAGTTTTGGGGTGATAGCGTCTTGACAGCAGTGTTTCTTATCAATAAAACCCCTTCTCAAGTTCTACAGAATACGACACCGCATGAGATCTTAACGGGTAAAGATCCACACTACTCAGAAATCAAGACGATTGGGTGCTTGTGTTATGCTTCGACTTCTCCGAAACAGAGACATAAGTTTCAACCTCGGTCTAAATCTTGTGTATTCATTGGATACCCCTCAGGGTTTAAGGGTTACAAGCTTCTGGATTTGGAAAGTAATAGGACTTTCATAACCAGAAATGTGATGTTTCATGAAGATATATTCCCGGTATAGAAAGACTCTTCATCTGAAACTTACTTGAAGAGCTTCACATCGATAGACTCTCAGCTCCCAGGTAACGATCATTCACCACCATTTCCTATCATCTCACCACCAAAACCACCTTCCTCTTCTCTTCCTATCACACCATCATAAATTTCTTCTTCTCGCCCACGTAAACCACATGCTAATTTGCAGGATTATTACTGTAACTCTCTTAGAACTGATACAACTCACCCCATTTCAAACTTTCTTTCATATTCCAAACTCACTTCATCTCACCTTGCTTATATAAACACCATTACCAAAATACCTATTCCCACTTCATATGCTGAAGCTAGAGAGTATAAGGAATGGTGTGAAGTAGTGGATAAGGAGATATAAGCTATGGAAAATACTCATACTTGGGAAGAAGCAACGTTACCTCCAGGAAAGAGAGTTGTTGGATGTAAGTGGTTGCACTCGCTGAAGTTTAATGCTGATGGCACTTTAGAAAGACATAAATCTCGTCTTGTTGCAAAGGGGTATACTCAAAAGGAAGGGTTGGATTATAATGATACTTTTTCACCAGTTGCTAAGATGGCTACTGTGAAACTGTTACTCAAGGTAGTTGCATCTAAGAAATGGTATCTGCGACAGTTGGACATTTCTAATGGATTCTTGAATGGAGAGTTGGATGAGGAAGTATATATGAAGTTACCTGAAGGATATGAAAAACGAAAAGGATATACATTGCCTAAGAATGCTATTTTGCGATTAAGAAAATCGATCTACGGTTTAAACAAGCTTTACGGTAGTGGTTCAAGAAGTTTTCAGCTACTTTGCTTCGTATGGAATACACCAAAGGACAGGGAGATTATACTTTGTTTATACGAATGTATGACAATGTTTTTACAACTATTCTGGTCTATGTAGATAACATTATTATAGCCAGTACAAGCAAGGATCTCACCACTCAAGTTACTGATGATCTTGCTCACTACTTCAAGCTCGGAGACCTTGGTGATTTGAAATACTTCTTAGTCTTGGAAATAGCACGTACTTCGGCTGATATTTCTCCATGTCAACGTAAATATGCGTTAAAACTACTATCATCTACTGGAATGTTAGCTTGTAAACATCCTCTGTTCCTATGGTTCCGAAATTGAAGTTATCAAAGACTGATGGGGTTCTCTTAGAAGATAAAGAACGCTACAAAAGGATTGTGGGCTGTTTGATGTATCTCACTATCACTCGCCTGGATATAACTTTTGGAGTAAACAAGCTCTGTCAGTATTCTTCCAAACCACGGACTTCTAATCTCAATGTTGTAAGTCTTGCAGTACATTAAAGGGACATTTGATCAAGGAATCTTTTACTCTGCTACTACAGACTTAACTCTGAAAGGGTTTGCTGATGTGGATTGGGTGTCTTGCCAAGACACTAGAAGATCAACAACGGGGTTTACAATGTTCAATGGATCATCATTGATAACATGGTGATCCAAGAAGTAACCCACTGTATCTCGGTCCGCTGCTGAAGCGGAATACAAGCTTTAGCTTTGGCATCTTGTGAGATGATGTGGTTGACACATTTTCTCAAAGATCTTTGTGTTTGTTCTACAACGGTGCATGTTCTATATTCAGATAGCACAACTACAATATATATTGCCACCAATCCAGTTTTTCATGCACAAACAAAACATATCAAGCTTGACTGTCACACGGTTCGTGAGAAGCTGGATAAGGGACTACTCAAGAGGCTTCATGTGCGTATTGAAGATCAGGTTGCAGACATTTTGACTAAACTTTTGTTCCCCCATCAATCTGAAGATCTTAACTTCAAGATAAGCTTAATCAACATATACAACTCATCTTGAGGGGATCTATTGGAGTTACTTGTTCATTGAATTGGTTTCCTTTTCGCTAGTTCAATATATTTATGATTTTGACCAGTTTAGTCAAAGTTTGTATATAAACAAAACATAGACTGATGTAAATAACTAAAGAATGAAAAATATTTTTTTATCGTAACAAACTTCTTTTTCCTCATTCCTCACTTACGTAATACATAGCTTCATGATATATAAAATAAAAGCAATATATGACATGTTCGCGAATTTGGCTTCGAGTTCTATACAACAAAGTTGCACTTATTATGATACAAAAAACAAATACTATATAATAAAATTCCATTTATTCTGAATATGTTGTCTTCATGGCTTTGCTATATATGATATGTTCGAGATAACATATGTATCATATGTTCAACTGCTGCTGAGAATTAGATAAGGGAATATAAGTATTCAATCATATGTGTGCCAGTTCATACGATTCGTCATAATACTATGGTATATAAATATGTGCAATTCTCTCTAATAATCTTTGAAAGTTTTTATAACAAAATAGCTCTCAAAACAGAAAATTACCAAAATAGTTTTTTTATTTATTTTGAAAAGTTTAATATTTATTGTTTATTTTTTAATATTTGAAATTTAACCTCCAAAATCTTACTCATTAACTCTAAACACTAAGTCTAGATTAGTTAGCCATAGAGTTATAAGTGTATATATCTCTTTAATAAAATATTTTAGTCATTTTCCTTTTTAAAAATTATTTTTTAGGAAAATAAACTAAAAAAATTATCCTATAGAATTTCTCTATAAATATTTATAAGGCTCAGTGCATTTATAGTTTGAAGTCAGTCAAATAGCATTGTTTGTAAATATGTTAGATGAGTGTGGATATCTATACTCTATTAAAAGGGGGATATAAGTTCCATTGAGCCTATCCACGTCTGCAAAGAAAATCACCCAATCAAAAGACTCCATTTTAACACGTCATATAAATGCTTACTCCACATATAATTAACCTGGGCCACTTCAATTGTTGCCCATTCTATGAAAAGCCCACAACCCTTTGAACCCTAGATTGGTAGTCGCAGTCGAGCTACGACTCTACGACTCTTGCACTCCCCCTTAATGTTCAAAACTGGAAATTCATCTTCCTAAATCATTTAGTCATGTACTTTACTCATTTCTTCGTGAGATACGGTATCGTTCCACCTTCCTTTCTAAATCCCTTTGTAAATCTTACTTTCTACCAAAATCTAAAACTTCTGTAGATGAACATAAAGCTATGGCCATGAAATCTATTAAATCCTTTGGCTAGTCTCCACTGCTCAATTTTCGGTCGACACGTGAATCTTGGTTATCTAAATTCAGGTTACATATGATGAACAAATGGAGTCCTGATGGAAATTCCAATCATTCTAGATGGTTGAATCATCACAAACTTCAGTAACTCAGGTACTATGTTCTAATCTGAACCATGTTTTGTGTTTGTTTCTTTGTGTCATTGTTGGGTTCTGTTTCGCCGCTCCGGCCGCAAGAAAGAAAGAGAGTTTTTGGGTGAATAATGGAGCGGTCCAGTTGCACCAGTGAAGAAGGTTTGCCTTCGGACCCATCACTTGAATGGATCACTCCTCAAATCGTATTGAAGGTATTGTGGGTTATCGCAAGAAAGGTAACGTTGAATGATGGGTTCCTGCCAATATTGATTTTGTGGGTGCGATTAGAGTTTTGTGAGAATTATTTACCAAAATGTGGTGTTTGTAGTTTGATTGTGGCAGTTAGGCTTGGGGGCGGAGGAAGTGAATAGTACCTGGAACAACCCGATTAGCTCTTCGTATTTTCATTTTCAAATTCGTGGTTTTGTTCTATCAGGTTGTGCTTAAGATGTTGCAGAGATGGGGATTGTTGTTTAAAATACTCCAAAGTTCATCGAGGTAGTGAGAACAGGTAAACTTAATGCTTGAAATAAAAATGATTTTATGTTTGGATTAGTAATGAGTCTTTCCATCAATTTTCTTATTCTCATCCGTATAATGTCTTAGGAAAATGAAGATATATGGTTCTGGACTCTGTGTCTACAAAACACAGTGGTCTCCAGCTAAATTCATCAAAAATGCAGATGAAGTATTGTCCAATGTTGAAAAGGATACATTAATTGAGGTATGTTATATCCCATAGTTCGGGATTTTACAAAAAACTAACGCACACCTTTTCGGTTAAGTGAAAAAAATCCATGTTTTCTGTAAGCATATGTGGTTTATATATATATAGATATTTGATGTCTACAGATAGATGTTGCAATCGAGAAGGCAGCTCGCCCTTTGACATAAGTTTTGTCCAAATGTTAATATTTACTCTGGACTAATATACATGTTAAAGTTTGACTCTCATCTTCAGTGTTCATCACTTCCTCTCATCAAAATATGGAAACTTGGAATATCTAGACATGTCAACAGGGTTTCCACTAGAATTTTAAACGGTTATATTTGGTATACCTTGGCTGGATACTTATCGCATAGGAAGGAATGATTGGATGCGCCTTACAGCAAGATCATGTGATCACAATAGTTTAGTTTATTTTCAAAAATATCTCACATTTTAGTATGTTTGTTTGGAGCAGGTTGAAACTTGAACGACTCATGGATATGGACTGCGTGCATGCAGGTGTACATTGGCGTCTGGTTAAGGCATTATACAAACCAGTGAAAGAGAGTCATGGCACCTTAAAGAATAAAAGGGTTTGTGTTATCTGGTCAAAACCAAAGAATGCCTAGATTCTTGACTTTTAACCTACTGTAAATTAAGATTTTTGGCTTAAAAAAAAAAGTTGTTCCCATTGTGATTCTCCTAAATGGTGGAAAAAGAGTTCTTTAGAAATTTCAATACCCAAATATATTTGACACGATTCATCTTCTTTGGTGGTTAAGCTCTTTGTCTCCCTTAACTGCATTTTGACTAGAATATGTAATCATATAAAATGATTTATACTTTTCCATTTCTGTCCCAGTATGTGTTTAACTAGAATATGTAATCATATAAAATGATTCATGCCTATATTAATCAACCTAACCTGTTTTTATGAAGTAATTTGACATAAAATGCATTCATGTTGAGATATCTTATAGCAAATGTCACAAATAAAATATAAAAATATACATTCAAATTTAAAAATTTAACCGAGTGAATTTTGTTAATCATCAAAAACTATTATCATTTAGAATAATCATCAAAAATAGTAAGACTTATTTAAAAAACTGTATAATTATAACAAAAAGTAATATATTTATATGAATGAGATTTATTTAACTACTTTTCAGATGAATAATCAAAAATCTAAAATCATAGGATGTGTATATATATAGTAGATTCACCAACACACACAATACCTAAGAACAAAACTAAGTTCATTAATTCAAGGAATCACAGCGAAAAAAATCATTTATCATCAATTGTTTATTACTTTAGACATTTTATGTTTCTGAAATAAATGCAAACAATTATCAAATATAATAATATAAATAATGGAAAATAATTATAACAAATAATCCGCGCGTAGCACGGACAAAAAATCTAGTATTTCTAAAAAGAAGCTGAAAAGCTCTCTCGTCATGACACATCAGCCAGTGGCACATCGTAAATATATTACAACTTGAAGGTTTCTCTTTTATTTTGCTTTTCTTTTAATAGTAAAGAGATTTTCATTCAAGAAGTTCAAAACTTACGTCCCATGATGGGAATAAGCCTTATGGACCAAAAGGTCGGATAACATGCTACAAATAAGAAAGCATAAAAGACAACACCAAAGAACATTCAATTAAACAGAAGACAAAAAAAAGAACCACCAATAGGCAACATTGCAGGTTGTCTCCACCACCAGGGGAGAAAGAAAAAGCGAGTCCCATCCCAATGAAGACACCTACCAAATCAGAGAAAGACAGAGCTAAGACCAAGTTATACAGATGCAGCTTCTTTCTCAAAGCAGACTACGGAGACAAAAGGCTCCTTCTACAGCTACATATGACTGAATTTGAAGGTCCTTCGACACACTTGTAGCGACTGAGATAGCAGCCATGTTCACACGAAGACTTATAAGAGACGCAACTGACCAGAGAAGCGAGGTGAGCTCTGCTAATAATGGAGAGTCAAACCGAGGGAAAGAACGTCTACAATGAATGATCCACCGACCTTCACAATCCCTAACAGCCAAGCTGCTCCCCTAATACCAACAGTGTACACCCATAAGGCTGCAAGATTGCATATGAGCCAAGTGATGGAGGGCCTACACATTCAATAGAATCCAGAATCAAAGGAAGATCCAAAACCTTGCTAGGAGTATGGATCTCTCTCTCCAAATTTCAGCTTCCATTTAAGCTCTCATAAACACTTGCAGGATCCTTCTTTGAATGATCAAAACAAAATTAATTTCTTCCTTTCCATATGTGCCACAAGAAATATTTGACCGGTCTCAGGAGATAACATTTTCTTTTTTACTACACACCAAGAGATGATGTAGGTTCAAGAAAACCGAATTGGACCAAAAAACTTAGAGAGAGACCACACTTCATTTGCAACCTCCTTGAATCAAAGAATATGCGTAGCTTTTGCTATGTTGATAGGATCCATTTAGGATGTAAGACATATAATTTACATAACTCAACCATCCATAAAATCTATCAAACTTGCCGCGACTTGGCTCACAAACCTTTTAGTTCTTTCAATGAGTAAATCATTTTTATAAAAAAAAAACTAAATCATCCAAACAAATTCAGAAGAACCTAAGTTTTTTCTTTTTCTTAGATACTCTCTCTGTTACTTCTCTTCATTCCTATCGTTTCGCTGCCTCTATATCATCAAACCTCAAACTCAAACACCAAATGCACAAAAAGGGCATAACCCAAACTTGCCTTTGGGTGTTGTTCTGGTGAGGTTGCAATGGTATAGAACAGCTTAACGTCTTTCCATCATTATATTCCTGGCTTCTCTGCAGTGTTTAACCCTGTCGTTTTGCAGATTGGACAAAGATTCTTTTGCTTCAGCCATTCTTTAATGCATTGGCTATGGAAGCCATGCCCACATTCCAGCATTCCCAGTTCTTCTCCCTCATCGTATTCCTCCTGCAGTTATTGCCACCAAGTTCAAACCAACATGTCCTTAAAATTAGTAAAGATGAGCACAAGATGTGATGTTGTTACTACCTGACAGATACAGCATGGTTCTATTTCTTGTGGACATCTGGTGTCACTGCTGTATTTTCGTTGCTTCAATCGGTTTGATATGGTTTCCTCCTTCAGACCGGTACAAACATCTCCAATCCGCTCTCCTAGAGACAACAACTCCTGCAGATTTGAAACTCTTAAGGTTAGTATGACACTAACGAGCAATAAATGATTTTATGGGCTTTACCTCATACGACATGTTGTCAACATCGAGTCGCATGTCTCTATAACGGTCATGAATACCAGCTGCACTTAGCATCGACTGATTGAGAAGCATAACATCCTAAACAAATCAGAGCACAAAAACATTAAACGTATATCTTGTCATCTAACAATAGAGAAGATGTTACAACTCTGTTGGGTGTTTATATAGCAGCATAATATCAAACAAGTAGCATTTTACGTACCTCTAAACGCAAGTTCCCTGTCCTACGCATCTGTTCAAAGACATTGCGGAGCTGTTTCAAAATAGAAACACAGTGTCAGCTCTACGTGAAGCAGTTTCTCAAGAATATTATTGGGATCTAACACAAGGTAGCACTAACTCTATAAATGAAACTAACCTCCGCGAGTCTGCCTCTTCCTCGACTTGTGGATGATGCTAAGCCTCGCGAAGATTGAGGAACGCCATTTGTAGTTTGCCCTTGTCTTGGTACTGCTCTCGAGTAAGCCCGATTCTGCGCTTGAAAGGCGGTATCACCACCAGATTGAAGCACATGCGGATCCAGAGAGGCAGGAGGGGCCGAAGAACGAGCAGCTCTCTGGTTTGTAGCAAGAGAAGAAAGCAACGACCTCCTCCGTAAATGTTCAGATAATCTTCTTCGATTATGTGCCAAGTTATTCTGGTCAGGAGTCAATGATGGTGATGGCTGAACACTTGTCCTGGATGAAGACGGTGCAACCTGTCCAGGACCACTTACATAACCGTGGGCCAGATTTATCATACCATGAGGTGGAACTAACAAGGGCATGTTGCTTCTTTCTCTGGTTTCAACTCGGTAAAAAGCATTTCTGTCAGTAGGGGCAGCAGAATTCGAAGATCTACCCACTGCTCCTGCTCCTGGGCTTGCGCTGCATTGGAATGGTGGTATCATATTTCTTGAAAGAGGGGGCATACTAGCAGCAGAAGCATTTGGGTTCAGAGGAGTATAATTGCCAAAAGCGTGTCTACTTCTCAATTCCATGAGCTGTTGATCTACTGGTGGTGCGCTCAAGGATGGAGCAATAGGTTGCCTAATAACAGTTCCAGCAGCAAAGATAGCTGGGTTTACAGTTTCTGGATTAACCCTTACAGAGAAGTTTCTGCTGGAGCTCTCTGCGATAGCAGTAGGAGCAGACAGGTTTGGAACTGTGCCAGGGACCAATCCTCTTGGCCCAAGGTCAAGAGACATGTTCAAATCATTTTTTGTAGGGCTATAAAACGAAGAAGCTGAGACCAAAGAACTGCTCTCTCCACGGTGGAACTCACGGAAACCTACATTTGATGAGGACTGTCCAATGCCGGCATCAAGAGCTTTTCTTTTACGTTGCCCATCTACAGATGAACCAACTCTAACACCGTTCTCTGGTATAAGACCGGACTCACGCCCATTAAGCTGAAAAAGACTAGGATGACCTGTGACCGGATTCATACCCTCATTATGCTCTGCATTCAGATTGACACTGTGAACAACTCGATTTGCACTAGAAGGTTGCATAAACAAAGGGTTCAACTCGACCTTGTCGTTTATTAGTTCCTCTAAATGACGAATTGCCATCCATTGTTCAGTGATAGTAGGTGCTTCGTTCTTTGTACCAGTAGAGCTAGCCTCACCAAGACTAAGCCTGTGTAAGTTGCTTTGCTCAGGATACACTGAGTTTGCAAAACTAGTATTTGTACCAGCAGCTGAATTCATGTAATTCTGCTGCTCATTATCACCAAGACTGTGAAGATTCCCACAATGAATCTGCTTATCTACCACAGGATTAGTAGATGAAGAACCATTCTCAAAGTTCAAGGCCTCTGACGAAGAACTGAAACTAGCCCTTTCTCCCTGCATCTTAGCCTCAGTCACAGTTGACACTTGAGAGTTGGATATTCTCACCACTTTGTCTTATGTAACCGATGCTGGGAAACTACAAAAAATAGATATCAAATAAGAATTATATAAGTAACAAAGACAATAGAAACGGAGCATTACACAAAGCCAATGGTGATCCACGATTGAAGAACATAAGGGTTCTCATTTACACAAAGAATGATGCAACTAAGCAATTCAAGATGCAAGTACAAGTGGAATATGCAATAATTTAACATGGGTTTGTTTTCGAACTTTATTTTCTTGGTTTATCTTATCATATACAAACGCTACATTATCAATTTTGACACTGAACTTCAAAATCAAGCAGCCTATATAACCAATGGCACTTGCAAGTTGCAACAACAGAGAACATAAAAACAATTTGCACAGCTACAAAACGAATCACATCAGTAAAAATAAGATAAAGATCAAAACTTCAGCCAAAAAAATCTTAACTTCAAATCACAATCTCAATACAAAGCATACATATTCAACAGCACAAACAAGCAAAGCAAATCAACAACATGGAATGTATTATAATAACCAAAAGCCTTGTTACAGAGAATCAGAAAATAATAAAAAGACAACTTTTGTTCAAACCAAACACTAAAGACAGAAACCCAGCCTTAAAAAGTCATTGCAAAGAAACTAACTTTCTTCTTCCAAAAGGATGAACACACACAAACCAACAAATCACGATCAAGCTTGAAGAAACCCACAACCCAGAAAAACAAAATCAAAGAAACAAGACGGATCTGAGAAGGTTTGGTACGAAAAGGAAACGCATCAACCTTAGATATGTTAGATTCTTCCACAAAACACAACGAAAGAGGAAACCGATTGCGGAGAAAAGAGGAGAAAACAAACCACTTTATCAAGGCAGAAGGAAGAGGAGATGATGATGGGAATGAGGAAAGCGAAGAGAAGCAACACAAACTAAATGGGAATAAAATCCGGAGAGATTAATTAGGAGGAGAGCACAGAGTAATAATATGGGTAAACCCAAAGACAATTTTATTGTATTGAAAAATTGTATTGAATTTAAAAAATGGAAACTGATTTATTTAAAGAGAAAGAAAAATAAAAAGGAAGGTCAATAAGAATGAGCAGTTTCCAAAAGACAGAACTGAATAGCTACGTACCAAAAAGAAGATAGATACGAATCACACAACACGAAACTTATGGTAATAATGATATATAGAGAGACGTTGTAGTATTTGTAACGTGCAATTAAAAGTGGAGAAGTTGTCTTTGTCCCTTCTTTGCTCTCACGTCCAACCAAACGCACGCGGCCTGCCTTTTCATTTTTATTTCGTAAGTTGAAAGTTTAACCGAATCAAAAGTTAATTATGATACTAAACTAATCGTCAAATTTGAGATATATATACATGCACGTTTTTGTTTAGTATATGTCTATATTATGTAGGGCACATGTGGAAAAGTATGTGTTATCAATCTACTCGTTTAATATTATTTTACGACCATCCTAATAATTATCAATCGCACTAGATTTTGATCTGCACAAAAACGAAATAATTTTTTATTGATAAAACTTTATTTAATAAAAACTATAGTATTATACATAATTATTTTATTTTTACTTTTAATATATTTTATGTATATAGTTTTTAACCTGTATTCAAAGTAGGATAACTATTTTTAAACCATGTTTAAAATGAGTAATTTTTTTTAACATGTGACATTTGATTTAATGTTTCTAATAACTGAAATAAACTTATATATTTATTCAATTCATTTCTTGTTTGATAAAAATTTTGCATGTTTACTGAAAAATGTGCAAAAAATCATCAACTATAGCATGATACATTATATAATCAAATGATAAAAATCTTAGTCTATTTTTAATTTAAATTAAAGAATTTTTCTAATACTTTATAAGAAAATGGAGTTTATTATAAATAAAATTGAATTGAATTTATTGTGTTATAATTACTTAGTTTTTACTTATCAAATAATTGGTATTTTAATTTTATAAATTATTGGAATATTAGTTTACAAGTAAATTATTTAAGTGTATATGTCACTGTGTATTTACAGATCAATTTCATTTACAAAATATAAGAGCAGCATAATATATGGTTATATATATATATATATATATATATATATCAATATATATTATATATATATTATATATATATATATATATATCAGTTTGTGTAAAGAATCAAAATATAAAATCATTATAAACTATACAACAAAGTATAATAGTAACTTAAAATATTTAAGTGTATATGTTACCACATACAGTATTTGCTGCTTTCTTATATTTTGTGTATCATATGATCTAAAAAGATAGATACAAATATTGTTACAGTGCTCTTGCACTTATGTATTATAATGACTTTCTTTAATTAAAATAACGGTTAGTTAGAATTAAATTAATAAAAATGAAAATACATGTGAAATTTTAAGAAAAACATATTCTTAGGAATGAAATTAAGAAAAGATCTAATTAGCAATAATTTTCTTTGTTGTTAGGTGCAATATAATTGTTGAAATAATATGAATGCAATTTAATGTAAAGGTCCAACTATAACTTTTTGTAAACAGATTTTTTAGTGATTTTGTTTTAATAGTATAGATATAGAATATACATTGATTCACGGAAAATATATTAAATAAGATTACTGATTTTGTATTTTAGTGGATTTGTAAATCTAAATTAAATCTAATGTTACTCGTTTTATTATTTTAAAATCAAATCATGTGTTACTATTTTATAATGAGAAATTTTCATAAGAATATCTTAACTAAATATTATTAAATTTTTAATACTCAAGGAAAACGCCATCGTCATTGTAGATGATGCCGAAGAAAATGGGGGTGGTGCAAGGGATACCGAGGAAAGGCTTAATTCCACAAGGAACCGTCCCGTTCATCCGCTTCATTACTATCCTAGTGGGACCTTCAAGCAGCTGCATGTGCTTCACTCAAACTTCCTTCGCCCGTCCCTCATGGAAGGGTAGAATTGGAGAGACGTTTGCCTATGTGGTTGATGTTCAAGAGTGTATCAGATCTACTAAGAGAATGTCACACCCACACCAACATTACTTTCATAATTCCAAGGAGCGATTAGTGTCTGGACTCCTCCGTTTGGTTGCTAGTGTGTGTACCAGGATTGCTGTACTGCTAATGGTTATGGCCGCAGAGAAAGACATGTCAATGAGCGTCTGAGTTTTCAAAAAATGACACAGACCCAGCCCTTAACGAATGGTCTTTTCTCGATGAAGATGCAAATGAACCTTCACATTCATGATCACTAGCCTGAAAGGTATGTTTCAGGAGCAAGCTCGAACTGAGAGATACCAAACGGTTAAGTCTCTAATTGACTGCAAGCTGCCGAAAGATGGTCCAGTTAGCTCGCATGTCATTAAGACAATGGGTTATATTGATAACTTGGCAAAACTGGATTGTCCTATCAGCCAAGAGTTGCCGACTGATCTCATTCTACAGTCATTACCGTCAACCTATGATCAGTTTGTTATGAACTACAACATGAACAACTTGACAAAGACTCTGACTGAGCTGCATGGGATGCTTAAAACAGCTGAATCAAACATTAAGAAGATACCCCAAATGTTTTTATGGTACAAGGGGGTAACAAGTTTAGAAACAAGGTAAGAACAAAGAAAAAGGTAAGTCAGGCTGGATTGCGAATCCAAGCAAGCCTGATTCTTCTCCTAAGTTTAGGCATGGTCCTTCTGATGTTGATAAGTGCCATTATTGTAATGGTTCTGGACATTGGAAAAAAAACTGCAAAAAATACTTGGAAGATCTTGAACAGAAGAAGACTTTTGAAACATCCTCTTCAGGTATTTATGTTATAAAAATAAATGTTACTATTTCTGATTCTACTTTTTTTGGTATTGGATACCGGCTGTGGAGCTCATACTTGTACAAATAGGCAGGGCCTAAGCAACAGTGGAATCTTGGAGAAAGGATAAGTGGATCTGGATGTGGGAATGGAGCAAGAGTTGATGTATTAGTTGTAGGAGCATTTCATTTATCTTTATCTTCATACATGGTTTTGGAATTTAAAAATTGCTACTATGTACCTACTATAAGCAGGAATGTTATTGTTATTCCTTGTTTGGATTTGGAAGGAATAAAAATAAACGTTGTTTATTTGATCAGTGTGATATCTTTTATGGTAGTGGTCCATTAGAGAATAAACTATATATTTTAGACCAAAGTATGCATGTCTATAACATTAGTACCACAAGATTCAAGTCTAGTGACATGAATCAAGCTTTCCTTTGGCATTGTCGTTTGGGCCACATAAATGAGAAGCACATTCAAAATCTTCATAGTGATGGACTTTTGAACTCATTTGATTACGAATCATATAAAAATGTGAATCTTATTTGTTGAGTAAAATGACTAAAGCTCTTTTTATTGGACACACTGAAAGAGCTAAAAACTTGTTGGTACTTATACAAACTGATGTTTACGGACCAATGAGTATATATGTTAGAGGAAACTATTAGTACTTCATGGTAATGTTTATCTAGAAACAGAAGTCTGAATCTTTTAAAAAGTTCAAAGATTTTCAGAATGAAGTACAAAATAAGCTTGAAAAGAAAATTAAAGCTCTTTCATCCTATCAAGGTGAAAAATATTTAAGTCAAGCGTTTAATGATCATCTGAGAAAATGTGAAATTTAACTCACTTTTTCGGGAACATCACAAGTGAATGTTGTATTTGAAAGGAGAAAACAGACTTTATTAGACATGGTTTGGTCTATGATGATTCATGCATATCTTTCATTATCCTTTTTGTGGATACGCTCTCAAAATGTCTATGTTTACGTTAAACAGATGTCCATCAAAATCAGTTGAGAAGACACCATTTGAGAAGTAGATTGGAAAGGTTCTAATTTGTCTTTTCTGGAAAATTTGGAGTTTTAATGCTTATGTCAAACGTATGTTAACTAATAAGCTTGGACCCAAATCTGATGAATGCTACTCCATTGGTTATCTTAAAGAATCCAAAGGTTATTAATTTTACAACCCACCAAGAACAAGCATGAAAAGATCAGAAAAACGTTCGTATGAAAACGATAAATTTTACAAAATAATCCTCCGTGAAACAAAATTCGTAGAGTTTCCGTGGAAAAACAGCATAGTATAATCTATGAGATAATTTTTCTGCAAAACAACTTTCAGAAAATATTTACGGAAAAACTTGCGTAAAACAAAAAAAAATCGTTCCAAAAATTTACGATGCAATCAACGGAGAGAATGAGAATGGAAGAGAGGCATCAGCACAGCCTTCCTCCCCTCCCTAGGGAAGGTATGGAACATTCCTCCCCGCCCTAGGGTGGGCATGAATCATTCGTCCCCGCCCTAGGGCAGTCACAGCCTCCCTCCCGGCCGTAGGGCAGGCAAGAACTCCCTCCCTGCACTAGGGCGAGCACGGACCTTTCCTCCCTGTTCTAGGGCGTGCACGAACCTTTTCTTCCTTCCCTAGGGCGGGTATGAACCATTCCTACCTGCCCTAGGGCGGGCACAACCTTCCTCCCCTCCCTAGGTTGGCACAAACCCTTCCTCCCTGCCCTAGGGCGGGCACTCTCTCTCTCTCTCTCTCTCTCTCTCTCTCTCTCTCTCTCTCTCTCTCTCTCTCTCTCTCTCTCTCTTCTCCCCGCCTTTGGGCGGGAGAACTACTCCTGGCCTCCCTTGTCATTTATCGCAAAAAACTTCCGCTAGAACATTTTCCGATCTTTTCATTATTGGATAGTAATTTTTTTATTCCTTGTCCAGGATGAAATATATGAAGTTTATTCTTGTATCCTTATGCAAATTTGACATTTCCAGCTCATATTTTCTTAAGTCGTATTTCTCAGAGAATTTTGTTTGTTGATTTTGCGTGGACCGATTTTGACCCCAACAGTTAGCCTCCCAGCTCGTAAGCTTTTACATGTAACTCCTGCGAGGTAGTTGTTGGCGTTAGGTGGAATCAATGGCTAAAAGGTCTTTGGCGAAACCAGTTTTTCTGAAAGTTGAAGTGGTTCATTCACCCTTCTTTCCTCATAAAAATGGAATGTTAGAAGATTGAGGATGAGCCTTATGAAGGCTCCCTACGTACCCTTGTTGAAGGGATCAAGCCTTTTGTAGTTTTTTTTTGAGTTAAGATTCTTACAACCTGTTTTCCAGTGTGACCTTTATGGCCTTGTTATGTGTGGTGCGGAGATTCTCAAGCATGTTGCTGCTGATGGCATTTTATATTGGACCTTTGTCGGCCTCGAGACTAGCCTTGTAGCTGTTTGTTTTGGGATTTATGAAGTCGTGGGTTCTCTCCTTTTAAAAACGTATAGAGTAGCCATACGCGGAGATGAGAGAAAGAGTGTGAGTTGTCATCTCGTTTATGATGCTCAGCGGATCGTGATACTTGTCGTTGTGAAAGATGAGAATATCTGAAGGCTTGTGTTCGAGACGTCCCATAAACCCACAAATATCAACGAAGAGACATATTTGGAAGCTCGTGTCGGTCTGTTGATACTATACCTTGAGATGTGTAAGACCAGTGTGCTGGGTTTAGGGCAAGACATAGTCTTACTATCGGCTTAGGGTTTGTGATGACTGTTTCCGCTTAAATCAGCCGTTGCGGTTTTGACTTGATTATGTCTCAATATTTAAGTCTTAGAAAAGCTCTCTGCTTATGTGAATTGCATCGATTGGGAACCGAGCATCTCTCCAAAGAAAATTTCGAAGTCGTCTGGAAGTGCTAACCAAAATTTTGGATTTTTTTTATAGCGGGCTATTATCCTTGTGTTGGATGTCTGAGAGCATATCTCTTTGGGGAGAGATGGCTAAGTCTATTTAGGACTTTGGGGTTTGTTTGTTGTGATCAGAAACAAACAGAATGGTAAGTGTTACTGTTTGAGTTTGAGCCTTCACGAAGGATATTATGTTATGAGAACGTGTTTGAGAAGTTTTTTGCATTTTGCGTGAAGTTCTCGTTTGACCTTGTGACCAAGAAATACTTCGGTTTGTTTGCAAATATTTTTGCAGCCAAAGTTTATATGTATAGCGAATTATTCGAAAAAGTCTTTCACATAGAAATTTTCTTTTGTATGCCGCGTTTCTTGTATGAAACGTTTGTGGGCTTTAGAGATGTTTTGCGGTGGCACAAGGGTTTTGTTTTAACCTTGCGGCAGAGAAACGTTTTGGTTTGTTTACAGATGTCCGCAGCCAAAACTGTTTTTCTGTTTGGATGCTAAATTGTTTTATTTGTGGTCGAGGAATTAAGACCAGGGTCAAGTAAATTTTCCCCTGAGAAGACGTGTCTTCCTTTACTGTGCTTTGTGAAGAGTTGACCTTCCGAGATTTCTTTCATTTATTTTTAAGTATGTTTCATATAGCTCCGGGAGCTTTGTTACGAGTGTTTCCTTAGAGCATGATTAACCAGGGATTTTTAAGGTGAGGTTCTTAGCGTAATTTAAGAACCGGTTCTTAACTTTAACAAATAAAAACTTAAGAACCGGTTCTTAAATGTCTTAAAGCGCCATGGTCAAGGGCTAAAGAGCCTTCATCGAGATTGATAGGCCAAGTATGTCAAAGTTTTCCGTGCCAAGATGGCCGGTGTGGTACAAAATGTTTTTTCTACTTCAAGGTTCAGTCATACCAAGAGTGTTTTGTATAATGCTCCCTCTAGTCGTATGAAAACGGTTTTCGTATAACCTTATCTTTGTTATGGAAACCATGACAAAAGGCTTTTGTATGAAAATTGTTTTCAGTTTTTGTTCGAGGAAGATGAAGCCTAAGAGGCTAGATACTGAACCCAATGAAAGTCAATCTCAAGGTGATGGCCTGCTTGGGTGTCAGTGAGAGGCGAAAGCCAGCAAGTCATAAGGCTAAAAGGAGAGATCTGTAATTTATCTTCGAAAGACAAATCATACATCTTTGTTTGCAGCTATACGACAACTGTCTAAACACTTCTTCGTAAAACCCATTATGTATATTATCAGAAGTTGCTCTTTATATTTTGATCAGATTAAACGAAGGATGTTTTGAGTAAGTCTAACAATGAGGACTTCTTTTAGAAGTAAATGGAGTGTGTTACCGCAGATTACTTGTGATGTTTGAGAACGAGAATTGGGTTTTCCTCATACGCTTTTTTATATTACGAAGTCGTTTTTCATGACGCCAATCTTGTTTTCCCGTAGATTGTTTCGTATAAAATGATTTAGTTATACGATATTTCCACAGATCTTAAGAGATGTCAAAGTAGCGATGTTTCCGCATATCTTACGAGATACGTTTCTGATTTGATTTTGATCTTTGTTGAAAGTTGTTTGGAGTCACTCATGGAGCTTTACAGAAGGTTATTTCGTTACGATCTAGTTTGCTAACCGTCGTGTTATTAGTCGGATGTTGGTACAAGTTTTCTAAAATCATGATTGCGACAAGAGATGATGTAGAGTTCTCGAGACTATGTTTGTGACAGTTAGGTTATGTTGCTAGCGGTTAGATGTATCTTAGATTATCTTTTTCTCTTGAGAAGATTTTGATAGGGCATCGTAGTGCCTCAGTGTTTCTCCACCTACTGCTGCGAGAGTTTGCGTTGTGAAAACGTTTTCTTGATGCTGAGGTAAAAAGTTTTTGAAGTGTGGGAGTATACGAGCATAGTATACGTACCTACTCCCTCTTTTCTTTACAAAAGAAAACGGATGAACTAATCTTTCAAAGGGTTGTGTACATTTTTCTTTTGGGGATCGAGATGATCGACAATCTAGGTCGATTTAAAGACGCATTGGGATTGTGATTTTTGGTTGTTTCTGGGTTGGCGACTTGGAATGGTTGGTTTTAAGAAAAATGCTAGGAACGAGTCGGTTTTTAAGATGATGTTTTTATCTCAGGTTCCTTCTTTCTTTAGGAAGCGAGATGAGTATGTTTGAATGTGTGGTGATCGTTTCTCGGTTTTATGAGAGATTAGATCGGTTTGCAAGTTCTACATGGACAGTTAAGGAACAATAAAATGAGATCGGAAAAATCGCCTAAGACTTAGCTTGCTATACTATCCACCTAGATTCTAAATTCTCTAAAGTTTACGGCAGTTTCCAAGACGTTTTCATTTCTATCCTACGAAAAATTGCAAGTCTAATAAAATATACCTTAGTCTGATCGGAGATTTGGGTTTGCATCTTCTTCATTCTCCTTCTCCTCGTGTCTTCTGATCTAAGTTTTGATTTTTTCGTATTGTTAGTTTTAACAAAAATGGGTTCGTATTTCATCGAAAGTTTATTTGGCGTTTATGAACAGCCAAATTCGACTCAGTGTCAAATAACTTTGCAAAGTTTGATTCTGATTGTCGCGTGATTAGGTTTTCGACGAAACTCTGACAAGATTATCGTAGCGAGGAAGAGATTTCAGCGTCTAGGTTTCTGTTCTCGATTCTTCTAATATTGTTGAAAAGTCTATCAAATGTTTATGAGTATATGTTTTCAACTCAACGTGGCAGAAGTTCGTAAAACTGGATCGTGTTTTTTTTATCAAAGAAACTTTACAAAATCATTGAAACAGAGTGAAGACAAGCAGGTGATGACTCGAAGAAGCTTAAAGTGTGCGATTAGAAAAAAGAAGCAATGGATATGATGTCATTCGGGTGAGGAGCTCTGTTTGTCAAGCTGTGAGCGAACTGGTCCTGGCCTAGCCCTTATTGTCTTCGTTTTCCGTTGATAGTTTCATATGATCTTGTTTGACTTCCCAAGGTTGTTGAATCGTTTTTTGAGTTTTATT
The DNA here is from genome assembly GCA_012274485.2 of Sinapis alba. NCBI lineage: Eukaryota > Viridiplantae > Streptophyta > Magnoliopsida > Brassicales > Brassicaceae > Sinapis > Sinapis alba. Next base: position 137,867 of record MU105627.1, on the reverse strand, counting down.
TACAAGAATCGTTTTGCAAATATTGTCAAATTTTCTCTACGAAGGTTGTATCTTGAAATAATGTCTTGTTTAACTTAAGAATGATGTTTTGTAAAATATTTCCGAGCTTAATCTTACAAAATTTGTTTTCAAAAATGTTGTTGAGTTTTAATTTACAAAAGTTGTTCCGTAAAGACTTTTTCGAGTTTGGCTGTACGATAACCATTTTTTTGAAAAACTCACGTTTTGCGGCTGTTCCAAAAATCTTGTTTCTGAGTTTTAATATCAGAAGCTCTCGCTGTGTCGAGCTTAATTATTGCGACCAAACTTAATCAGATATTTTCTCGTTCCTGTATGAATGGACCGAGGGAGTTTTGAGTACTTTTTCTGAAGTAAGATTAATAGACAAACGTCAAGAGTTTGCAGAATATATTGCTGCAGAAGCAATGCTTGAATTTTTCCGGAATCTTAGGTTTTCAGAAAACGTATTAGTAGTGAGGGATACGATCTATTGTTTGGCTTTTTTAGTCTTTGTCAGCCGTTTTAGGTTTCGAGTGATTTTATAGAAATCAATTTCATTTTTGGAAAGTTATTCGGAAGGAATATAGCAGTGGGGGATTGGGAACCCAATTTTCTGCGCTTTTATTTCCGTTATTTTCGGTGCTTCTATTTCCGCGAGTAATCTAGTGTTTCTTCGCAATTCCAGGGATAACAAGTTTTTTTCCAAGAAATTTTAGAAAACCGTTTTTTGTTTGAACCTTTACGCGTTGAGATTTCTCCAACTCGGTAATGAGACTAATTTTACGAGGCTTGATAGATTTCATCGTGAGCTCGTTTTAGTGTTCTTCCTTTGGCAAAAAGTCACGACAACGTTTTTGATTTTGTCGAGCATTTGCGTAAGCGTTCGCCATAGGAGCAGTCGCTTCTAGAGTTGTTTTACTAGTTTGTTGGGGTCAAAAACAGTTATCTTGAAAACACCGACTAAGGTTACCACTTCTAGAAGTAACTTATCAAAAAAAGTAGTTTGAAAAGAAAAAAAAGAACACTGAACCTAGGTCGTCATATGGTGACTTGCACACGGAAAGTATGGGTCACCATATGGTGAGCCATACCCGCAACGCACGGGTCACCATATGGCGACCCGCACTCGCAAAAACTGGGTTGCCATATAGCGACCCGCACTCGCAAAGCACAGGTCGCCATATGGCAACCCGCACACGCAGAGCACGGGTCACCATATGGCGACCTGCACACACGCAAAGTACGGGTCGCCATATGGCAACCTGAACCCGTACAATCCGGGCCGCCATCTGGTGACCTAGACCCACACGGTCTGGGTCACCATATGACTACCTAGGCTCTCCAAGTCCTGGTTGCCATATGGCGACCTATGCTCTCTGAGTCTGGGTCGCCATATGGCAACCTGACCTTTCGAAGACTGGGTCACCATATGGTGACCTCAACTCTCCAAGCCTGGGTCGCCATATTGCGAGTTGTAACTCTTCTTTGTGATCCTCTTTGAGGCGCGATCGAAATGCTTTTCAATTCTTCTCAATCAGAGTTATCGTTGGAACTTTACGATAAAAACCACGAAGATTGTTTTTTCGTATAAGTTCAAAGTCAGAAAAACTGCCCGGGTTAGGCGCGAGTAAAGGGGCACTTACATTTTCATACAAACCAAGCCCAGTGGTGTTACGACGGTCTATCTTTTTCACAAAAAGATAAATATCGAAAAATTAGAAGATAAATGTAAAGTTTCCGAAGATAACCATGAAGAAAGAGAGAAAAAGGAATATTCCCGAAAAGGAGATAAACATGACTTAGGGCAAAAAAGGAAGAGACAAACCGCCTCAAGAGGCATATATAAACAGACCTAAGGCTAAAGGCAAAGGGGATCAGAAATTAGGTCTAAAAAACTAATGTTAGCTTTAGGAGAACTTAGAATCTAGATGGCTAAACTAGCAAGTTCGATACTTATAATGTTTTTCTACTTTGTTCTTTCATTCTCCATTCCTGACGAATTTTTTCTACTTCATTCTGGCTGAAACTCTGTAACTCTATCAATCAATCAATAAAACGCCTTAGCGCAATTTACTTTCGATATTCTGTTGTCGCTCTCTTCTTTGTTTTCTGTGTTTACGCAGATAAGCCAGGACCTCTGGGAAAGTCGAATCTTTTAGACTTCCCTTAAGATAACAAAATCGACAATGTGAATTTCGATTCCCACAGTTTGGCGCTAGAAGGAGGGGGGGTCAGATTCTCTAACTCTAATAATCACCGAACTGATAAGAAAGAGATATGCCTAATCCAACAGGCAGTAACGTCATCTCCTTCAAGGAAAGGGCAATGGCCGGTCAGGTCAAACCCCATAACAACCTCCTTGTCATCGAGTTGACGATTCAGAATATCGATGTCGCTCAGATATTAGTCGACACCAGAACTTCGGCTGATATCATCTTCAAGCGTACCCTCGAGAGGATGGAAATCGATCTATCCATAATAATCCAAGTCTGCTATTAGGAATCTATGGGGAAGCTACTATTACTCTCGGGACAATCAACCTCACAGTCAGGCCGGGAGTATAACAAGAACCATGGAGTTTCTGGTTGTTGACCGACCCTCGTCGTATAACGCAATCGTAGGAACTCCATGGATAAATTCAATGCAGGCGGTGCCATCAACCTACCATCTATGTCTCAAGTTTCCAACACCACACGGAATTGAGACAATCTGGGGGAATCAAAAAATCTCGCAAGTCTGTTTCACCGTGGTACTAAAATGAAAGGGCTCGTCATCAAAGACTCCTTTCAACAAGAAAAGGAAGTCGTCTATTGATGAAAATGCCTTCGGGACCAAATGAAACAGAAATATTTTGGCAGTCGCGAGTAGCCAAAGCACTCGAGAGAAAACGCAAACCAACCTGTGAACTCGTGGTCTCAGTGAGCCTCGACAAAGCATTCCCAGGCCACTGCGTTGAAATCGCTGCTAATCTTCACAGGCTCTTAAAATGGAGCTTATCGCCTGTCTAAAAAATAACTTACACACATTTGCGTGGGCTGGGGAAGACATGCCAAGGATTGACATCAACATTACATGTCACGAACTTAACGTCGATCCAAATTTCAAACCAGTCAAACAGAAAAGACGAAAGTTGGGGCCTGAACGGCTTCTGCAGTTAACGACGAGGTCGAAAAACTCCTCAAAGTCAGATTCATAACAGAGGTATGGTATCCTGACTCACTCGCTAACTCAGTCTTCGTCAAAAAGAAAAATGGAAAGTGGCGAGTCTGCGTCGATTTCACCGATCTCAACAAAGCGTGTCCAAAGGATAGTTTCCCACTGCCTCACATCGATCGGCTGGTCGAAGCAATGGCAGAAAACAAACTATTGTCATTCATGGATGCTTCTACGGGTACAATCAGATCATAATGAACCCCAATGATCAAGAAAAAACTGCGTCCATAACCGACTGCGGAACTTACTGTTACAGAGTAATTCCATTCAGCCTTAAGAACACTGGCGCAACCTATCAGCGATTGGCTAACCGAATGTTCTCCGAACAACTCGGAAAACTCTGGAGGTATACATCGATGATATACTCGTGAAATCTCTTGAGGAGCAAGACCATGTCAACTATCTCCAAAAATGTTTCGAGAGGTTAAACCTACATAACATGAAACTGAACCTACCCGGCAAAGTGCAGGTTCGCGGTAGCATCAGGAGAATTTCTAGGACACCACGTGACCTTTCGGGGGATCGAGGCTAATCAAAAGCAGATCACCGCGTTGATCAAGATGGCATCTCAAGAACCAAGCGAGAGGTGCAAAGGTTACCGGGTAGAGTCACATCACTCAATCGTTTTATCACATGGTCAATGGATAAATTCTTACCTTTCTACGACACCTTAAAAGGGAATAAAAAGTTCGAATGGACTGAGGAGTGCGAGAAATCTTTACAAGAGTTGAAGCACTACCTTGCCACTCCTCCAGTGCTCGCAAAAACCATAGAAGGGGAGCATATGTTTCTGTATATCGCAGTATCCATAACAGCCGTAAGCAAAATCCTCATCCGAGAAAAGCGAGGCGAACAAAAGCCCATCTTCTACGTAAGTAAAACCCTGCTGGATGCAGAGACACGTTACCCGCTAACGGAAAAACTGTCTCTCGCAGTCGTAATGTCAACCCAAGAACTGAGGCCTTATTTCCAATCTCATACGATCGTGGTACGCACATCATTTCCGCTGCGAACGTTCTTGCATAGCCCCAGTCAATATGGAAGGCTAGCAAAGTGGGTAGTCGAGCTAAGCGAATACAATATCGAGTATCGAGAAAAAGCTTACACAAAATCGCAAGTGTGCACTGACTTCTTGGTAGAACTTCCCACAGGGTGCACAACGAACCAAGAGCCGGATTCGACCTGGACAATCCACGTTGATGGCTCGTCATCCAAACAGGGCTCCGGGATAAGAATCCGACTGACGTCACAACCATGGGAAATACTGGAACAATCATTTCGATTGATTTTCCCGGCTTCCAACAACGAAGCCGAGTGCGAAGTGCTCATTGTTGGCTTAAGACTGGCTCGCTGCCTGAAAATATGCAACATCCAAGCTATTACGACTCGCAGCTGGTAGCAAATCAGTACAGTGGAGAATACGAGGCAAGGGATGAAAGAATGGATGCCTACTTGAAGTTTGTCCGGGACTTAACCCAAAGCTTCGATCAATTCGCTCTGACACATATCCCTCGCGCGGAGAACGCCCAAGCAGATGCCCTGGCTGCACCAGCGTCCAGATCTGATCCAGGTCTAAGCAGGGTAATCCCTGTGGAATTCATAGAGCACCCTAGCATCGGACCACCAATCGTCATCAACTTAATCGACCCACAGGACAATGACGCGGATGGAACACTCCCGACAGAGAAATGGGCGCCCCCAAAAAATTATGGCCCAATCCGCGCGATACATATTGGTAGAAGGAGAACTCTACAAATGGAGATTCTCCGAACCCCTTATGACATGCGTAGAAGGAGAGAAAGCAAAAGGGATAATGGGGGAAGTTCACTCTGGATCCTGCGGAAACCACTCCGGCGGAAGATCCCTCGTAGTCAAAATTAAACACCAAGGTTACTACTGGCCAACAATGATCAAGGACTGCGAGAATTTTGCACAAAAATTCAAAAAAGGTAAGAGACACACTCCCACCATCCATCAACCAGCGTAGGTCCTCTCATCAATTTCGGCACCGTACCCGTTCATGCGATGGTCCATTGACATTGTCGATCCCACGCATAGATCAAAACAGAAACGCTTCTTGCTCGTCTTAACAAAAAAATTTCTCAAAATGGGTGGAAGCAGACTCTTACGCGAGCATCAAAGACTCTCAAGTCAAAATCTTCGTATGGAGAAATATCATCTACATGCATGGCATCCCATATGAAATCGTAACAGACAATGGATCGCAATTCATCTCGAATAGATTCGAAGCCTTCTGTGAGAAGCGAAAAATACGATTGACCAAATCAACTCCCAGATACCCAAAATGCAACGGACAGGCTGAAACTATTAACAAGACAATCCTTGATGGACTCAAAAACGCCTAGACGCCAATAAGGGTAAATAAGCCGAGGAACTAGAAGGAGTCTTATGGTCACATCGGACAACTCCTAGACGAGCAACAGGGGAAACCCCATTCACCCTCTTTTACGGACCAGAATGTGTGGTACCGGCGGAAGTCGAATTTCCCGGAATACGCCATATGGCGACCCGCCCACGCAGAGCATGAGTCGCCATATGGCGACCTGCACACGCAAGGTACAGGTCGCCATATGGCGACCTGCGCACCAAGATTACGGGTCGCCATATGGTGACATGAACCTGTACAACCAGGTCGCCATATGGCAACCTAGACCCTCCGAGTCCGGGTTGCCATATGGTGAACTAGTCTCTCTGAGACCGGGTCACCATATGGCGACCTAGGATCTCCGAGTCCGGGTTGCCATATGGCAACCTAACCCTTCGAAGACCGGGTCGCCATATGGTGACCTTAGCTCGCCAATCATGGGTCGCCATATGGTGAGCTGTGTCTGTTCTTTGTATTCCTCTTCGAGTTGCGATCGAAAAGCTTTTTGTTTTGTCTCAGTCGGAGTTATCGTTGGAACTTTACATTAAAAACCACGAAGACTCGTTTTTCGTATAAGTTTAATCCGATCGTATGAAATGGCAAAGGTTGGCTTAACGCCAAAGTTTCCTAATCTAAACGAGAAGTTTGAACCCTTTTTTAAAATCAACCTCGTATCAAAGACGATCTTTCAGAAAGAAAAAAAACGCTCAAAGTCAGAAAAAACGGCCCGAGAAGCCTAAAATGCGACTAAAGGGTCGCTTACGTTTTCATACGAAACTAAGCCCAGTGGTGTTATGATGGTCTATCTTTATTCACACAAGGATAAATATCAAAAATCAAAAGATAAATGTAAAGTTTCCGAAGATTACCATGAAGATTGAGAGAAACTAAGGCTGAAGGCGAAGGGGATATATAAAGAGAGCTAAGGCTGAAGGCAAAGGGGATCGGAAATTAGGTCTAAAAAACTAATGTTAGCTTTAGGATAACTTAGAATCTAGGTGGCTAGACTAGCAAGTTTGATACTTATAACGTTTTTCTACTTTGTTCTTTCGTTCTCCACTGCTGATGAATTTTGTCTACTTCATTCTCGTTGAAACTATGTAACTCTATCATTATCAATCAATAAAAAGCCTTAGTGCAATTTACTTTCGATATTTTGTTGTCTCTCTCTTCTTTGTTTCGTGTGTTTACGCAGATAATCCAGGACCTCTGGGAAAGTCGAATCTTTTAGACTTCCCTTAAGATCACAAAATTGACAATGTGAATTTCGGTTCCCACACAGTGATTTTCCGAGCTGCGAGTTTGTCTTTCATATTTCCAGAAATTGTTTTGATCAAACGTTTTGCGGACGTGTGAGTAAGAGTAATCCCCACACCCTCCTTCTAGCGCCAAACTGTGAGAAACGAAATTCGCACTGTTAATTTTTGTCAGTGGAGTAAACCTAAGATCACCTAACTTTCCTTAAGGTTCGGATTCTATGCGAGAGCCAACGACAAATAACCGAATAAATGCATAAAATACATAAAGACAATAAAACGAGTGTAGAAAAAGTATATCTTTATTTTGAATCCACGTAAGATCGATGCAATCATTACAAAAGATTAGAAAAGCTTTGGCCGCAAGATCTTTCGGTGAATTCCTAGTTCTATCTATCTAAAACCTTAAACCTAATTGTGTCGCAGCTCGACTACAAAAGAAAAAAAGATATGAAAGAAGGTTTTGTTATTTCGGACTGAACCATATGGAAGTCTGCCTACATACCCTTTTTGAGGATCAAGCCAAACGTAGTTCAATTAAAAGATTAGAACAAGAGATCAAACTTCTTGTGCGAGTTCGTCTAGTAATCGAGTGCCAGTCATAGAAACCAAACTTGTCGAGAATAAAGCCTAAGGTTTCTAAGTGCAGAGAGTTCTAAGAGTCTAAAATCGTTTCTTTGCTCCTTGCCTTTTCTCTCCATATATATGCCTCCAAGGTCTGTCGTCTTTTATTTTTCTGCCCTGATTCAAGTTTATCTCTTCACATAGATCTTTCTTATCTTCTTGGTCTTCATGATTATCTTGGAAGCTTGACATTTATCTTCTTTCCGTTTATCTCTTGTGAAAATCAAGTAAACCATCATTGTAGTTTGGGCTCATTCTCGTCTAGAGTTCAAAGTAGGCTTTTAACGGGTTTTAGAACTTCTCAGGTCGTTTTTAACTTAAGCGTTTTTACGATTTCTTTCAGAGTAATCGACTTCCATACAATGTTGGTCCTTGTATCGTTAGTTTCCTGAGGCAATAAAACTAATTGTATAGTTGAGATAACAATGGTGCTAAGTTAACCGTTATCTTTTTATACGATTGATTCGAACTTTTTACTAAAAGTAAGTCTTTGTTAATTTCATCGTAAAATTTCAATGGTAAATCCAATCAAGACGAAAATGATCAGTTCAGTTGAGCGTTCGAAGATAAGTGTCGTGACCGCCTTGTGGCGAGGACGACAGACAAGCCTTGTGCACGTCTTATGGCGGGGAGATATGAAGGCGAGGCGAGGACGATGGCTTGTGCCCGCCTCATGGCGGGGAGAGAAGAGAGGAGAGCGTCATTGTAATAACCCTCATAAAACAATGAATTTTTGGTCGAGAAAAATTCCGCTAGACCAGTTTGGAGTTGGTCTGATCAGAATTAAAATAAAAATTGACCCGATGAATTAATGTCTCGATGAGACTGTCGTGTGATCGAAAGACCTTCCCTTGATAGTGATGGTCGAGTTTTAATTATTATGGTCCAGTTTTATTAAGATGAAAGAGTTTATCTAAAGTAAGACGAGATCCGATGGACAGGAAACGTTTGGTCGAAAACTGCCCAAAAAGACCGTTCAGCTGTTTGGCCGGTCATGTGCGAAGCACATGATTTTCACCTGCTTGCTTGCTTGACCAGTCATGTGCCATGCACCTTCCTGCCTGCTTGCTACATTAAAAGTCATGTGAGTTGCACACCTGCTTGGAGATTACTTCATTGGGAGGAAAGATTCAGCTGCTTGGTTACTTCATTGGACAGAAATGATGAAGTAGGATGCTAGCTGTCCACTCTCATCCTTGCTTTGGTTTACAAGCTGGACACTCATCAGAAACTCCTGTCCATGTATTTGTCTCCTTCTCCTTCATTCTGGTCGTGATTAATCCAGAGAGAAACACAGAAAAATCAGAGAGAGAGAAGAGAGAAAAATTAACAGAAAAATTCACAGAAAATTCAGAGAAACAATTCAAGAAAATTCAGAGAAGAGGAGTGAGCTTGGACGA